>JAHKKF010494400.1:0-26327 GCA_019740295.1 Labeo calbasu | reverse complement strand
TATATATATATATATATATTATGACATTATGTATAAAATAAAAAAAGTAAATATACACTACTACATTTGGGGTCAGTAAGATTTTTGGCTGCATTTCTTTATTTAAAAAAAATAAAATAAAATAAAACAGTAATAATGTTAAATAATATGAATTTATTATTATTATTATTAAAATAGTTCATTTTCTTTTTTAATATTTTTAAAACGTAATTTAATGGAAAAGCTGAATTTTCAGCCTCGTTACTCCAGTCTTTAGTGTCACATGATCCTTCAGTGTTGAAAAGGTTTGTGCTACTTGATATTTTGTTAGATGTGTTACATTTGTCTTTGAAAAATAGACATTTCAAAAGAACAGTATCTATTTGAAAGAGAAATCTTCTGTAACAACGTAAAAAGTATTTACTGTCACATATTTTGACTGATTTAATGTCTTTGCTAAATAAAATTTCTTGCAAAAACTTTTTTGAATGATTATTTATACATTTCATTTATAAATAGTTTTAATTTACATACACTGCTGTTCAAAAGTTTGGGATCAGTAAGATTTGTAATGTTTTCTTTTTTTTTTAAGTTTCTTTCTTGCTCATCAAGACTGCATTTAGCAAAAATCCAGAAAAAAAAAAAAAAAAAAAAATTGTAGTATTGTGAAATATGCAAAGCTGAATTTTCAGCACCATTACTCTGGTCTTGTGTCACATGATCCTTCTGAACTCATACTAATATGCTGATTTGTTATCAGTGTTGAAAACAGTTGTGTTACTTAATGTTTTGCTGGAACCTGTTATACTTTTTCAGAATTCTTTAATAAATAAAAAGAAAAAAAAAAACAGCATTTATGTAAAATAGAAATCTATTGTAACAATATAAACTATCATTTAAAATTTTGTGGTCAGTAAATTTCTATTCTTTCTTTTTTGTAAAGAAATTAATAATTTTATTCACCAAGTATATGTTAAATTGATAAGTGCTAGCAAAGACTTTGATAAAAAAAAAAAGTTTCTATTTTGAATAAATGCTGTTCTTTTCAACTTTTTATTCATCAAAAAAATCCTGAAAAAGTATCACAGGTTCCAAAAAAATATTAAGCAGCACAACTGTTGCCAACATTGGTAATAAAAGTAATAAATCTGCATATTAGAATGATTTCTGAAGTATCATGTGACACTGAAGACTGGAGTAACAGCTGATGAAAATTCTGCATTTCATCACAGTTATAAATTATATTTTAAAATATATTAAAATAGACAACCATTATTTTGAAGTGTAATAATATCTCACAATATTACTGTTTTTTCTGTATTTCTGATCATAAGAGAACTCTTTAAAAATCCCAAACCTTCGAATAGCAGTGTATATACATTTTATAAGAATGTACATTATGCATAAAGATGTATATAGAACTAGTCAACATTCACCAAAATGTATTTAGAAAAATAAAACGTTTGGAAAAAATGCACAAGAGATCTGACCTTTCTGACCACTTGCACAAAGTCTTTAGAGTTCTGTGGGGTCAGTCCCTGTATCTGCCTCGTACAAGCCTCCAGAGAGGACGCATGAGCCACAATTAGCACTGTATTTCCTGTCGGACACCACATGGAAAAATGGTAAACATAAAATATCTTAAGCATAAATCCTTTAAATCAGCATAGATAAAAAATGCAAAAGTACCCGCACTCATGACCTACCCAGATTATTGCACTCTGACAGTATTTCACGCGTCACTTGGAAGCTGCGACTGATGTACGTTTCATAGGACTCAGACACGGCCAGTTTACTGACGGGTATATGAGGTCTAGAGGGGAATAAGACGATTTAATAACATTTCAAGACTTCAAGAAGATATTCATGACATCAAAGGAGACATAAAACAATAAATAATGCTATCTTTCAGAAACATTACAATCTAAAAGTGTCGCAAAAAGGATGTATAGTTCACTGAACGTCTTATCTTACCTGTACGTTGTATCCACACAAAGGTTAGCAGCCGCCAGGTCTGCAGGAGGGATCCAGGCAGGTAATGAGGTTCCCGACACCCATTTAGTCCACTCAAATAAACCCGGCTCAACTCTGATCTTAGTCTTCCCATCCTTTTGAAGACCTGAGACGTACAATTCATATCAGAGAAAGAGGCACATGGGAAGAAATTGCATTAAGGGTGTAAATGGGCATAGCGAGTGCAGTAAAAACTGATTTGTGAATGAACAGTAGAAAGATGAAAGAGCAAAGGAAGTGCTGTTTTACCTTTGAGAATATTATAAGCTGTCTGCACACAGCGCAGAGATGGAGAGCAGTATACAAAATCTACAACTGTATGACTTTCCAGGAGAGCCTCCCCTGTAAAACAAAATTACACATACAGTAAACATGCTAGTAACAAGAGCGAAGCAGTAATGACACACTTTTAAAGGATGAGTTGAAGGTCCAAATTGCATTATACCGTCTATACTCTATACCGTCTATACCATCTTATCTAGCAAAACAATCGCTAGATCAAAGTCATTTTCTAAAAAAAAAAAAAAATGTATATACTTTTTAACCACAAATGCTCGTCTTGCACTAGCTCTGCGATGCTCATGCCCGACTTCACATATTACATAATCACATTGGAAAGGTCATGGTGGTTTTTTCTTCCTAGTCTGTGTATTCCAGTTAAAAAAGGTAGGGTAGGGTGAAGAACTCCATCTCATTTTCTCCTCCAACTTCAAAATCGTCTGACATCGTTGTTTTACCTTTTTTTTTGCAAAGGTTGTTTGACTGTCTTTGCACGTTCACTTCATAAACACTGGGTCGGAACTTCCACCTACATCGCACGTGCATGATTACGTAAAGCTGGTGCAAGACAAGCATTGGTGGTTAAAAAGTATATAAATGTTTTTTTTTTGAGAAAATTACCAGTCTTTTCACTAGATAAGACACTTATTCCTCGGCTGGGATCATGTAGAGCCCTTTGAAGCTGCATTTAAACTGCAATTTGGACCTTCAACCCATAATTTGGAGTAGACATCACAGTTATGTCACTTGCAGTTGTGCACGCATTATGGTTGCAGAAAAACACTGGTAACAAGTGGAGGTAAACAGGTAAAATCCATGGAACATGAAGAAAAAAAACTATTTTTGTGCCTTTTGATGTCAAAATCCAAATTTTTATAGAATACTATCGTCAAAGACACCATTTGAAGCTAAACACATATGCTTAAACATTCATACTACTGATGAAAACTGCTATAATTACTCTACTTTTAAAGCATAATTTTGATTTAAAACAATAGGTCTACATAATATTCACATATGCTGTTCATAGGGCACGTATTGTATTAGCTTTACAGTTACAGCATGAAATACTATTTAAGCCTATTACTATTAACATTTTGACATAACATTTATTTATTTTATCTCACAATTCTGATTTTTTTTTCCTCGCAAATGCAAGTTTCATCTCCTAAATCGGACTTCATAACTCGATTTAACTCAAAAATAGTGAGTTTGTCAATTCTGAGGGGAAAAAAAGCCAGAAGTGTGGGATATAAACTATTCTAAGCCGAGGGAAAAAGAGAGAATGACAAGTTGTTTTTCCTTATTAGAATTGTGAGAAATAATCTCGGAATTGTAAGAATAAAGTCAGAATTCTGAAATATAAAATCAAATTTTCCTTTTTTTTTTATTATTTTATTCCACGGCTCCATAGACTGAAAAACGTAATTTTCTGTCACCAAATAGGCTCCACCCACAAAAAACTTCATCCCTGTTTCGGATATGTAGGACTATCCCACTATCTAACATCAATTTCGTTGAATAACAGTGCTTATCGCTGGGTGGCAAGCTCTGGTTAGATGTGGAGAATATTTTGAAAATGACATTTAATCGATATAATCTCTATCCGAAAAGGCTATCTCTCTGGGGATTTCTGCAACCATAATGCACGCGCATTCCGAATGTTTACAACCTATAATTGGTTTATTGGCCCCCACTGAAATCCACTATATGGACAAACTATATGGAATGTTTTCCTCAAAAACCCTTTTTTTTTTTTTTCAACTGAAGAAAGACATGAACATCTTGGATGACACAGGGGTGAGTAAGTTATCAAAAAAAAATTATTCTAGAAGTGAACTAAATCTTTAACAGTAATGAGGGACTGACCAACTAGACGAGCTTGTGTGGATCCGAACACAGTGATAGGACAGTCCTTATCATAGTCCCTGTACCCCCCACTTCTCGCTGGGAGACTCTGTGGCATATTGAGGTTTGACCGTACATACCGACCTGTTAAAGACACAGAAAATATACACAAATGAACACACATTAGGATATTAAACAACAACACGGTTCTCACACATTTTGGCCAATTCCCATGACTTTCTTTGATTGCTAGACACAGTTACTTCTTTTTTTTTTTTATTTATAGCTGATGAAATATTTTAGAGCTTAATATAAGTTCAATTTTAAAACTTGCTGATGATTCCAGATTGGTCCCGGTCATGGGAACTACTACAAAGAGGTTAAAGAACTGATTTGGAAAGTTGAGCTCAGACCTTTGGCATCAAAGCACTGAGTGATCCAGTGTTTCCCAAACACTACATCCATTCTCTCACCATGGCGACACACAAACAACGTTCTCTTAGGCAGTCGAGACTGATTGGGTCGTAGGATCTAAAACAAATCATAAATATTTGGTAATAATAATAAAATAATAATAAAACATTTTTCATAAAAAAGCTTTCACGTTCCATCACATAAGCGCAAGATTCCCATTCTAGAGTTTTACCTGCATAGGTTGACATATAACGCTCAGACCTGGGGGATCCAATGGCATGGGGTCATCAAGGAGACGACCGTCCATGTGTTGTGGGTCAAGAAAAATCCCACCCATTGCACCCCTGATACTAGTTGGGGGGGTACCATTAAGGAAAGAGAAAGACCTAAAATAAGAGTTTAAGAGATGAAAAGATTCAAATGTTAGTTACTTAGTTTTAACAAATCGTCAACATAGTGTAGTTTAACACTACACTACCATTCAAAAGTTTATCAAAACAAGTTTATTATATTCACCAAGGACCCATTTATTTGATCAAAAATGCATTAATAAAATCAATTACAATTTAAAATAACTGTTTTCTATTTTAATATATTTTAAAATGTAATTTATTCCTGTGATGGAAAAGCTGAATTTGCAGCAGTCATTACTCCAGTTTTCAGTGTCACACGATCCTTCAGATTTCATTTTAATATGCTGATTTGGTGCTATTAAAAACAGCTGTGCTGCATAATATGTTGTGGAAACCTTGAGGATTTATATTCAGGGTTTTTTGCTGAATATAATTTCAAAAGAACAGAATTTATTTGAAATATAAATCTTCTGCAACATTACAAAAGTCTCTACTGTCACTTTTGAACAATTTAATGCATCCTTGCTGAGTAAAAAATTGCTAAAAATTTAAACAGTGTATAACCATCTTTAGTTAATTCATGATCTATCTTACCCATGAAAGACCCAAGTGTCACACTCATCTGCCCTGTTGACGTAGTTTTCTGGCAGTAGCCCAGATAACCCTGTGCTCATCGAGGTCCCGTAGACCCAGCCCTCACTGGCAGTGGCCTGTTCTATAGACGACATGAAGATGAAATCACTGGGCACCAGCTCCAGTTCATCATCATTCTGAGGCACGTAAGGGTACATCACCCGCAGGGTCTTAAAACAGAGAGACAGAAAGTTAAGACAACAAAGCCAAAAATCAGTATATGATAAGTGAATTCATTAGTAATCATTCAGCATTACCAAAAAGAGTACTTTAAATATATTTAATAATCCGCAGTAGATACCATAGGTTAATACTTAATACTAAGTGTATCCATCTTAATTCTAATTGGGAGATTATTGAAATGATTGTACGAATAGAGATGAATCAATGCAGTGATACACTGGTATATTTGGTAACACTTTAGTATAGGGAACAATTCTCACTATTAACTAGCTACTTCTTAGAATATCTATTATTAACACATTGCCTGTTTAATAGTACTTATAAAGTACCTATTCTGCATGACCATATTCTACATCCCTAATCCTACCCAATACCTAAACTTAACAACTACCTTACTAACTATTAATAAGCAGCAAATTAGAAGTTCATTAAAGGAGAAGTCCACTTCCAAAACAAAGATTCACATCCCCCTTGTCATCCAAGATATTCATGTCTTTCTTTCTTCAGTCGTAAAGTTATTATGTTTTTTGAGGAAAACATTTCAGCATTTTTGTCCATATAATGGACTGATATGGTGCCCCAGTTTTGAATATCCAAAACGCAGTTTAAATGCAGTTTCAAACGATCCCAGCCTTCTTGATAAGAAGGGTCTTAATCAAGCAAAATGATCGGTTGTTTTCATTAAAAAAAAAAAAACAATTGAAATACTTTTTAAATCTCAAACGCTCGTCTTGTCTTGCTCTCCCTGAACTCTGTGTATTCTGACTCAAGACAGTTAGGGTATGTCGAACAACTTCAAAAATCATTTCAAAATCATCCTACATCGCTGCAGAAGTACCCACACAGTCTTTGCAAACTGAACATGCAAAGAAGATCAAACACCCTTAACAAAAAAGGTAAAACAGCGATATAGGACAATTTTGAAGCTGAGGGAGACATGAGATGGGAATTTTGAACTGGAAAAAAACAGTCCAGGTAGAGTAAGACAAGATGAGCGTTTGACATTAAAAAGTATATAAACTGTATTATTTTTATGATAATTTCGCTAGATAAGACCCTTCTTTCTCAGCTGGGATCATTTACAACCGCATTTGGGATCGTTTGAATCCACATTTAAACTGCATTTTGGAAGTTTAAAACCAGGACAGCATATCAGTCCATTATATGGAGAAAAATGCTGAATGTTTTCCTCAAAAAACACTTTCTTTACGACTGAAGAAAGAAAGACATGAACATCTTGGATGACAAGGGGGTGAGTACATTATATGTGAATCTTTGTTTTGTAGGTGGACTTCTCCTTTAAAGCAAAAGCCATAGTTAATGGTTTGTTAATAGCGAGAACTGGACCTTAAAATAAAGTGACTGTATATTTTATTTAGACTTTAGATAGCAAATATTTAGTATCAGCAATGGTAAATTATATACTAATTTATGATAAATGATCTGAGAATAATTACTTAAAACAAAACATTATAATTATTAGGACGTTAGTCCTAATAAATGGATGACAACAATTTGACTACCTCGTGATTGGCAAATCGGATGTCCCGTGACAAGAGCACAGCTTGCCAATCACAGCCCAGGGTTATGTCTACACCTTTGGCAAGTTTTTCTAATGATGCAAGATGATTGGATTGGAAGTGGTAGGCTAGAGTTACATGAAGCTGCTTCTTATGTGGCTCCACATGAACATCTGACGAGAGAGAGAAAGATTTTTTAAAAAACATTTTAATCACTGAATTAACAAATGCCTGTTTTCTCCCATGCCAGTAAAGCATGGTAAAATTGAATTGAAAGACGTAGGAAGGGAGCTGCAGAGACAGAAAATTAAGACTATTGCTCCACTGTGTCATCATCAGGTATAGGCAGGCATACCAATAACAAACACACACACACACACACACACACACCTGCTTTGGAAGCTGCCTCAGTGGCAAAGTCTGCAGCAAAGCTCTTGATCACCTCAGCAACCTTCTCTTCCACAAAGAGGCCGATGAAGTTTGAGGATGAGTAAAACTCCAAGGGGAGCGGAGAGGGGAAACGGCCTCTCCACTGACCTACCACTGCCTGTAGAGCTTCACAGAGGGCATCTACCTTACTATCTGCACACTACAGTGACAGAAAGAGATACAGTCTTACAGTGATGTTGTCAACAACATAGAACATACAGACGCATTCAAAAATTCATAAACATTTCAAAAAGTTTTTTGTTTTGGAAGAAATTAATAAAGTAAATACAGCTGAAGTCAAAAGTTTACATGCACCTTGCAGAATCTGCAGAATGTTAATTACTTTACCAAAACAAGAGAGATCAAACAAAATGCATGTTATTTTTTATTTAGTACTGACCTGAATAAGATATTTCACATAAAATTTTTTTACATATAGCCCACAAGGGAAAATAAGTTGAATTTATAAATACACCTTTTTTTTTTTTTTTTTTTTTTATTTACATACACTTCATTCCTAACACTGTGTTGTTACGTGAATGATCTGCAGCTGTCTTTTGTTTGTTTGTTTGTTTAGTGATAGTTGTTCATGAGTCCCTTGTTTGTCCTGAACAGTTAAACTGCCTGCTGTTCTTCAGAAAAATCTTTCAGGTTCCACATATTCCGTGGTTTTTCAGCATTTTTGTGTATTTGTACCCTTTCCAACAATGACTGTATGGTTATAAGATCCATTTTTTCACACTGAGGACAGCTGGGGGGCTCATATGCAACTATTACAGAAGGTTCAAACGTTTAAGAAGGAAACACGATGCATTAAGAGGTGGGGGGTGAAAACTTGTAAGCATCTTCTGAAGAGCAGTACTAAATGAACAAAATATGATATTTAAGCAAAATAAGAAAAATGTACACCTCTTCATTCTGTTCAAAAGTTTACAACTCTGGCTCTTAATGCATTTTTTCTCCTTCTGAAGCATCAGTGAGCGTTTGAACCTTCTGTAATCAACCGGTCAACAACTTTCTGTTGTTACTAACCGAGTCTCTCAGTTAGTAACAACAAAGTATTAAGAATCAAGTGTATGTAAACTTTTAAATGGGGTCGTTTTTATAAATTTAACTATTCCTTTCTCTTGTGGAATATATGTAAATGTCTTTTATGTTTTATATCTTATTCAGGTCAGTACTAAATAAAAAAATAATATGCATTTTGTATGATCCCTCTTATTTTGGTCAAATAATTAACATTTTGCAAATTCTGCAAGGTGCATGTAAACTTTTGACTTCAACTGTACATTCATAACGTTACAAAAGATCTACTGAAATTAAATACTGTTCTTTAAAATTTTTCCATGATTTCCACAAAAATAAATATTAAGCAGAACAGCTGTTTTTTTAACATCAGAATGATTTCTAAAGAATCATGTTGTACTGACGACTGGAATAAAGGCTACAATAAATTCAGCTTTGCCATCACAGAAATAAATTACATTTTAAAATACATTAAAATAAAAACGTTATTTAAAATTGTAATATTTCAAAACATTACTAATTTTAATAATTGATTATAAATGCAGCTTTGGTGAGCATAAGAGACCTATGCAAAAAAAACTGTCATCAAACTCTTAAATGGTAGTGTATACCATACATAACATGAAAGAACATGGCGTTAAATGCTGGGGGAGACTAGCAATAAATAATTACCTTGGATCTTACTGTTGTATCACTTAAAGAAGGTACTACATATATTTTTATAATCAAAATGGTTTGTTCTATCCTTCTGCAACAGTGTGTGCATGAACTTAATGACTGAACTAAATTAATAAAGCTGTTTTTATTACTCAATTTTTATTGAAATCATCTGGTCTACATTCACAGCTAATATTGTTTGCCTCAGTTATGTTATAATGTTCTTCCTTATTTTTAAGTCACTTTGGACAAAAAGCATCTGCTAAATGTAAATTATGGAATTTTAATACAATGTAAATTACAGTATTATGTACATTTATTATTATGTATGCGGAGGTAAGCCTATGGGTGAGACTTCCGGTTAATTAGCCGCTATAGGGAAATAGCGAGAAAAATAACAACGTGAAGTAAACGTAAAACTGTTTGCACTACAAACCAGTGCGTTTGCAATATCAAGCAGTAAAACATGCTGTTTTGTACAGCTAAAAACAGCTGGACGCTGATGAGACCGAAAGCCAGACCCATAAAATGTACAAATGGCCGCACCCACTCTTATGGGAAAAATACGGTGGATATGTAAACTTTTTATAGTTTCTAAGGGGCTGTGCCACTAAAGAACAAATCTAATAAAGACACATATATGATTGGATATGTTGATGAAGTGCTCTAACCATGAAGAACTGGCAGAGGGTTATGTGAGGGAAGATGTTGTGGGCTTTGTTTTTGCCACATGTGATTCGGCTCTGCTGCCAGAAGTTGGAGAGCTGGTTGAGGAGGGGACCGCTGGGTTTCAGGTACAGCACATACTCCCTCGGTAAAGGATCATCCAGGAACGGGTCATCCACATGGGAGAACAACCTGTGAAATAGACATTCATGCCATGTTCGATAAGACATTATGAATAGGTAAGCAGTATTAGTGTTTGAGAACGCAATGAAAGAACATGGCTAGTTTCATTTTATTTTTTGACATAACGTCTGACTCCCTGCCAGCAGAGGGCAGCAGTGAGCCATTAAAGGTGAAGTGCACATGAAGCCAAGTTTATGCTTATATGTGAGCCCACAAGATAGTGTAATGTTTCTCTTCAGTGTGTGTGTCTGTGCACGAGTTAAAATTCAACATATTATAATTTAAAAGCTTAAAGTGTGTTTGTAGCTCAGCACTGTTAAACTGAAATGAACGGCTGTCAAAAACAACATGGATCATGGCACGTGTGTGTGGGTGTGCACACTCACCAGTCACAGGCTGCTTGTACATTTCTGCCCCCAGTCGAAACTAGAGCTTTTAGCCTGTAACAGAAAGGACAGAGAGAGAGAGAGAGAGAAAGAGAGACATAAAGAGAGAGAGTGAGAGATCAGCTCAATTGCTGTACTGGTCACAAAATCAATGGCCTCCTTTCCGGAGGATGTTTATCAGTACATTAGCGCTGAGGAGTTTTCTCAGAGATCTAAATTTGATATCACAGAGATGTTCCTCTATGGTTTCTATCTCTGTATGTGAAACACATCTTTTATTGTGCATGAAATCACACGTAGGCTAAACAAACTCCGTGATAACGCTATAAAACCATTCCTGGTTCCCCAGAGCAACACTGGGAAAGCTGGATAATCACTTGTTTACTGGCATTTATTAATATTGAGGAGGCCTTAATTCTCCGGATTAGTTTAAAGAGGGTCATGTGAGCTAAAGCCACCTACAAGAAGAGCTGAAACACATGCAGTGAGGCACAAAGGACTGCACACAGAATATAAGATTCTGTACTGTTTATAGGTCACTAATTAAATAAGCAAACTGTGTCATTTATTATGTGACTTTATCTTTGTACAAAAAGTCCAATTTCACTTGTGGAGTTCTGGAATCAAAAGCGCTGCTGTCGTTAAAAACAAATACATTAAATATTTTTTTTTTTTTTTTTTTTTAAATACAAAAATACAGACTCTACTTTATCCACAAACAAATAATAAGTGAAGGCCACAACATTAAGTCTCACACACAATAATAAAATTGATATGAAGTTGACTGGAATACTTGATTCTGACTGGTCAATTTTTTTGCAAAACTGTATAAGCTGTCATTTATGTTTTTCGTAGCACTCAGTGGTCTCCTTCTTTTGACAATACTAGACCAGGTCTGTACTTCTGTAGCGACGTAGGATGATTTTGAAATGATTTTTGAAGTTGAGGGAGAAAATACGAGTTCAGGGAGAGCAAGACAAGACGGGCGTTTGAGATTAAAAAGTATTAAAACTATTTTTTTTAATGAAAATAGCCGATCGTTTTGCTAGATAAGACCCTTCTTCCTCGACTGGACTCGTTAACAACTGCATTTGGGATCGTTTGAAGCCGCATTTAAACTGCATTTTGGAAATTCAAAATCGGGGCACCATAGCAGTCCATTATATGGAGAAAAATCCTAAAATGTTTTCCCTCAAAAAACATTATTTCTTTACGACTGAAGAAAGAAAGACGTAAACATCTTGGATGACAAGGGGGTGAGTACATTATATGTGAATCTTTGTTTTGTAGGTGGACTTCTTTAAATTTTTTTTATTAATTCGCCTTAGAATTATAAGGTTCTATCTGGCATTTTTGTCAAAATTGAGTTATTCACACATTCTTATTCGGTGAAAACTTATTTACATTATGTGATGTTTATTTTGTATACTTTTTTAGAAAACAAAAATGGTTCTATCTACAGAAGTCTATGGAACGCAAAAACTTTGAAGCTCAATATCTCAAAAGTGCTTAGAATGCAAATAGAACCTTATAATTCTAAGGCGACGATATATTTATTTAAAAAGTATTCTTATAAATTGATCACAAGTGACAGTAAAGTATAACATTGTTATATATCTATTTTTTTTTTCTATTCAGATCCTGAAAAATATTAGGTAGCACAACTGTTTTCAACACTGATAATAATAAAAAATATTTCTTAGGATATTAGAATGATTTCTGAAGGATTGTGTGAAACTAAAGACCGGAGCAATGACCGCTAAAAATTCAGCTTTACCAACACAGAAATTAATTATATTTACAAATACATTACAATTTTGTGATCAAATGAATACAACCCTAGGAAGACATTTTAAATCACAAACTTTAAAAAAAAAAAAAAAAAAAACCTTACAGGCCAAACTCAAACAGCAGTATATATTCTTATTAAAGAATATATTTCGCGTGAGTAAAACGCAACCCCTCAATTTATCAACACACTAAACATCTCACAAATGCTCACCCTTTCTGACTCATTTAGCAGGTGTCTGCCTTTAAAAGATCATAGTGGAAAAATAATATCACTTGGTCTGTGGTTTAAACAACTGTGATGAAAAAGGAAATGTGTGCTATCTCTCTCAGTTCATAAAACACTCGCCGCAGCCTCTTCTCTGTCTCTACTTCTCTTTTATTCTCGCTTTTTATCATATAGAACTAAAAGGTGCAATTATAAGCTATCATACACTTGGTATAATAATTTAGGGTCACAGACCCGCTTATTTGCACGAGGCCATTTCTAATACACGCACACACATTCACACTTAGTGGAAGTACCATTACTTGGTACAGATAATTGCACGTAATCTTCTCATGTGTAGGATGATATTATTTTCTCAGCTCGCATCTATACAGTAATCCAATCTAAGGTCACGCTGAACTCACTATGTCATTTCCACATGTGTCAGCTGACATCTCAAAGGCTTTTTTCCCCCAAGCCGATTAAATTATCTTCTAAATCTAATTAGTGTCTTTTTATAAAAGCTCTAAAAATCACACACTCTGACTAACTCTCAGGGGAAATGGAGTGTTGTGCAGCGTGGATCTGTTTGAAACCTCACAGTAAAACTGAAAATGCAGCCTGAGGTTTGAAGAAAGCAGAAAGAAAAACTGACTAAAAGACAACAGAAGGGGTTGGTCTGCTGATCAGCAATGAGCAGTCGGTGGAAACATGATTACTCTTGCAAAACATTCAATCTCACATGACCACAGACACTCAATTTCCACTAACTTAGAATCTGTAAAAGTTATTCATCGACCGATCAAAGACACAATATGAATGAACAAGAGTAACATTTTACTACAAGTGTATAGATGTGTTTCCCTTACACCTCACAAGAAAAACCATGACAAGACACAAGACAGAGAAGTCACGCGTCAGAGATGAGGGAAATTATGCAGATTATGCAGACTGTTCAAAGTACAGGAAGCCTCTGGTTATCGGCGCTCCACAATGCGCATCTCCACACGTGTATCAGTGCCTTATAAGCAAACTAACAACAAACAATTACATTTATGTTCATTGCAGATGCAGCAATATGATGTTTAATAGATATTCCTCCAACATTTGCGACAAAGTATAAAGTAAAAACAATAATGTTGTGAAACATTATTGCAATTTAAAATATGTTTTATATTTACATATATAATAAAATAAATGTATACCTTTGATGCCAAAATAGAATTTTTAGCAGTCAATACTCAGTTTTTTTTACAGTGCACCGTTTCCGCCGCTGAATTTTTTAAAAAAAAAAGGTAATTGCGACATTTTATCTCTCAATTCTGAAGTTTTTACCTCACAGTTGTGAGTTTACACCTCGCATTTCTGAATTTATTTTAGAATTGTGAGATATAAACATGCAGTTCTGAGATATAAAGTCAGAACTGCGAGATATAAATTCACAGTTCTGTTTGTATCTCACAATTCTGACTTTTTCTTGCAGTTGTGAGTTTGCATTTTACATTTCTGATTTGTTTTTGAATTGAGATATAAACTTGCAATTCTGAGAAATAAAGTCATAATTGCGAGAAATAAACTCGCAATTGACTTTTTTCTCAGAATTGCGTGACATAAACTCACAATTGTGAGTTATAAGTCAGAATTCTGACTTTTTTTCTTTCAGTTGTGAGTTTACATCTTACATTTCTGATTTGTTTTTGAATTGTGAGAACTTGCAACTTGCAGTTCTGAGAAATAAAGTCAGAATTGTTATATAAATCTCTCAATTCTGACTTTTTTAGAATTGGAAGAAAAAAAGTCTAAATTGCGAGATATAAACTAGCATTTGCAAGAAAAAAATATCTCGCAATTCTGACTTTATTTCTCGCAATTTTGAGTTTATATCACGCAGTTCTATGGGGAAAAATAATCTGAATTGTGAGATTACATACTGCATTTCTGAATTTTTTTTTAGAATTAGACATTTTTTAGAATTATTTTAGAGTTGTGAGATATAAACGCAATTCTGAGAAGCAAACTAGTAATTCTGAGAAATAAACTCACAATTGCAAGTTATAAAACTCACAAGTTATAAAACTGACAATTCTGAGATATAAACTCAGTTCTAAGAAATAAAGTCAGAATTGCGAGATATAAACTCGCAATTGTGATTTTTTCTCAGAACTGCGTGATATAAACAATTGCGAGTTATAAAGTCATAATTACGTGACAAACTCACAATTCTGAGAAAAAAAAAAATCAGAATTGCTTTTTTTGTCCTCAGAATTGCGAGTTTATCCCAGTCAGAATTGCGAGAAAAAAGTCAGAATTGCGGGATAAAAACGCACACTTTTTTACACCTTATTTCTCACAATTTTGAGTTTATATCACACATTTCTGAGAAAAATAATCAGAAATTGCTCACAATTCTGACTTTATTTCATGCAACTGTGAGTTTGTTTCATGCAATTCTGAGAAAAACAAGAAAGAGAAAAAGAACAAGAAAAAGAATTACAAAAAAAAAAAAAAAAAAACTTTTTTATTCAGTGGCGGAAAGATGCTTCCATTGTTTTTACTGTCATATGATCCTTCAGAAATCATTCTAAAATGTTAATGTGTGCTCAAGAAACATTTCTTCTTATTAATCAATGTTAAAAACATTGACGAATAGATTATTTGATGAATATACACAAGCATTTATTTGTAATTGATAACTTTAGTGACAATATAAACGTACTGCCACATTTGATCAAATTAATGTAGTTCATAAAAATAATTAATGAATAACTTTAAAAAAAAATACAAAATGCTTACAATATATGTTATTTTTTTTCAATAGTATGTGCATGTTTGCGTGTGGTAATCCAGTTCACAGTCTATACACAGCACTCAATTACTCTATATTTAGTTGGCTTCCCAGAGAAATCGTCATCATGCCAACTAACCCTCAGGGCCCAAAGCCACAGTGCATGCTGGGATGGGGAAACCCATGATGCACGGCCATATGTCCATGAGTATATAAACATACATCCACAATTACATTATAATGTATACATGTATGCATTCCCTAGCTAAACACATAGTGCCAAACTACGTTCAAAGTGTGTATAATCACACACACACACACAAACAAACTCCGGACACAACACACTCACCATATGGCATGGTTTACGACATCCAAGCATGGTGAGACAAATATTCAGACTTTCATACATGCATGATCAAGTTCAGATGCCTATGCAGTCATGCATACACAAATGTGTCATTCTCAGTGAGCTATTATGTCATGTTTGAGAATAAAACAAAGATGGTCCCTTCAAAAAAAAAAAAACTCCAAGGTTGAAAAAAAAAAAACCTGCAGTTAATCACAAAAGACTTTTGTATAAAACGTACAAGTGGGTGTCACAGTACAAGGTGTTTATTGTTGGAGCGTAAAAATCCCTATCCGATTGCAGAAGCACCACAAGGAAACATCAACCATCTGGTTTGTTTTGAAGCTAATATGTAAAAGAACTATAACAGAGGCTTTTGTAGAGAAAATATTTTCCCAAGCTGCTCAACGCTGAAGTTGACGAATAGGATGAACTAGCAGTTACATATAAACCTGCATTAAACAAAGGAATTTAAAGAAGCATTTGAACAAACGCCACAGTTGCACTTTTAAGACTTCATCACACCCCAAACCTAACACTTCACCCACGCGCTCAAACTTTCATCACACATACATCCACAAAAACACACAAGTGAGGCCGCACACACACATACTAGCTCTTATAGAGTCCATATGCTAGACAGCAGGGACATTTATTCTACCTAATGCACATACGAAATCAGAAATGAAAATCATTCTGCATCCGGGATCACACGCACACGCTCAAACGCACTTTACTTGTTTGATTATCCATCAGCCTCTATATATGTGCGTGTCTGTATTGTGTTACAGGCCATCTCCTCCTCCCTTCCCCTCTGGTCAGTGCTCCAGGCAGGAACTCAATGATTTATTTATAACCTGTATTTCCTGTGCAGCATTTGAGAGGGATGAAGAGGCTGGTCCAGGGAGTAGTTTTGTCTGGGTGTGCTTTTGTGTGTGGTTTTGGCTGAATATGACTATTCATACATGAAAAATATACACTCTTATCTAGACTTTTTTTTTTTTTATCTATCAGCCTGTTACTAATCAGCCCTCTCAACATTTTCTTGAGAGGTGGAGTTCAAAATTTATAACAAATGCACTGAGAGTCAGTGTCTGTGCATATTTGCGCCATCTTTCTCACTGCTTTGGCCCAATCTCCAAACTCTATGGGGAAATAGTCACTTCCTGTTTACAGAGGAGCAAGTTAGCATGTATTCCCATTCAGCACAACACAGCGCAACACCCACCCACACACACACACAAAAGCACACACAGATAAAAAGGGATGTCCTCAGTACAAATTAGCATGTGAAACTTCAGTGATATTAATAATGAGGGTATTTCATCACACAATGAAGCCCTTTTGAGTTCCTCGACATACTTGTTTTGTTTTGTCGAGATGAAGTTGTTAAGAAGATGTGAAAACTCAAACACTTAAGCCTACCCACTACAGGAAGAAAATTTAACTTGTGTTAAAAAAAAAAAAAATAGTAAAGTAAATATAGCATACGTTCTATAGACTCAAATAAAGTTTTATCTTGTGGATCCAAGTTTTAAGTTAGAGTAAAATTAATGATGTAAGCTTTATTTTGTTATTTAGTTACACATATACACCAAACAGGGTTCATACAGATACCACAAACTGAAATTCCAGGACTTTCAAGGACTTTTCAAGCACTATTTTTTGATTTTCAAGGACTTCAAACAGAGATCTCACTTATCAAACAATGTCTTCTCTTTCTAATTCTAAAAAAGATAAATAGATAAATAAAATGTATTGTATTTGTGCATAATTTCTTTCTTTCTTTTTTCTTTGATTTGTTTTTATAACTGTACCGCCTTAATGATTTGATGTTTTCCACTGTTTAAGAAAAAAAAAAAAAAAAAAAAATATATCAGAAAAAAAGATCCGCAAAATCATTCCGAAATCCTGATCTGAATCAAATGATCTGCGATCCGTGCTCCGAAGTTCCAATCTAAAGCAAAAGATTCACAAACCCATTCAGAAATTCCGATCTAAATCAAATGATTCGTGACACACGCTCTGAAGTGATGATTCGCGAACTATCATTACAGATCAAGACTCAGAGCGCGGGTCGCAAATCATTTCACTTAGATCGGAACTTTGCATATCGCAAATTATTTGATTTAGATCGGTACTTCAATCATGAAATGATTCTAAATCAAATTATTAACTGAAATAAGCAAAAAGGGTGTGATGTTTTTTGAATTTTGCTTAAAAAAAATATGTGCTTGCTTATTCAAAATTTAAACACTTATTTGATAGATACATTGTCTTTCAATAATTCTTCAGGAATATTGCTATTTTCAAGGCAGTACATTTCAAAAAGTCAAATTCAAGTACTTCAAGCACTTTAAGCACCTGATTTTAATCATTGAATTCGCGAAATGATTCACAAACCCATTCCGATCTAAATCAAATGATTTGCGATAGGCAAAATTCCGATCTAAATCAAATGATTTGCGATACGCAATTTGATGTCCCGATCTAAGTCAAATGATTCACAATACGAAATATAAAGTCCCAAACTAAATCAAATGATTCGAAACAGTAAATCATTTTGCGACGCAATGGTTTAAATGATTCTGACTTTCAAAAAGCTCTGTTTCACCCATAACTATACATACTTTTTAAAATCATTACAAGCAATGCTGAAATTGGAAAATTAATGGCTCTTTAATTTGATCTGCTTTTGCTAGTCAATGGCTTGAAATGAATGATCGAAAGTCAAAAGTTTAAATCAACTGGAGCCATTCCAGGGTAAATGACTCAATTTGATTCAGTTCATCTGTTCCTCTTTTCATGTCTTCAGCCATGTTTACGCAACAATGAGTATGTTTACATGGACAACAATATTCTGATTTTAACACGATTAAGACAATACTCAGATTAAGATTAAGAATCTACCGTGTAAACAGAGATTTTTGATTACCTTAATCTGACTACAGTCATACTCGATGTAAACACAAATCGAATTAAGACAAGTGGAGTATTCCTATTTTAGTTGCATCGTCCAAGTGCAGTATAGACATGTACATACCTTAATCACACTATTACCTTCAGGTAGGACTTTTCACCGCATTTTGCAACAGGATACACACACGGCAGTGGTCAAATGTTTGACGGCAAACAAAAGAGCACGGCTTCAACAACGCCGTCGTCTGTTTGCATGTATAGTATTACAAATAATTAACTTTCGTAAAATTAAAAATGAATCACCCCAAACTGTATATGGCACCATAACGGAGACAAACTGTATGTTGGTACGTGAAATTCTGGAGGGGACGTTAGATGCCGTAATGTGGGGACACAATTACGAGTGCCATTAATCGATCTGTACTATAACATGTAAAACGGGAACATGAAAGGAATATTCTAAAAGGAACTCATGTAAACACCTTAATCATAATATTGTCTCATTCAGAATAAAGTAAATAGTTGGATTAAGGATGTCCATGTGAACACAGTCATTGTCAGTACTACTACTGGCTTAGCTCGCTAGTTTTATGACATTAACTGAAATAAACTACAAAGGGTATGAAAAAGGTATTTCTGAATTGTTGAATTTTGCTTGAAAAGATATGTGCTTATTGAAAAAATAAACACTTATTTTATAGATACACTGTCTTTCAATAATTCGTCAGGAATATTGCTATTTTCAAGGGTTTTCCGGGCCTTACATTTCAAAAAGTCAAATTCAAGTACTTCAAGCACTTTAGGCACCTTGCATGAACCCTGACCAAAACAAGTTGCTTATACTCAATAAAATGAAATAAACTTCACAGATGAACACTGATCACCCGAGCAGTGACTCGAGATATAACTTTTACAACAAAATATAATTTTTGTCATGATAAGCTGCCACAAATTATTCAAGCACAACATCAAATCACGTTAGTCAGTCACCAATAAACGTAAAATTGTAAGTTCTTGCTGTTGAACTTGTTTAAGCTGCTCATACGAAATGGCCTTCATCTCAACGTTTTCTACATTCGATTAAAACAGAGGAAGTTATGTTTGGTAAGGAGTTTGATCTATAAAAACCTCTTGTAAATTTTCCACTGAGGTAAAAGCTGCACACATCACGCACAACAGTGAGGGTCAGGCGATCATTTCGATTTAAACCATGTATTTTAGTGCGGTTCCCAATAAGTTAGCGGCCAACTGGCGAGCAACTCCGTTGCACTTGCCAGAAGCAATTTGTACTCGCATTTGGCGCTTGAAGGGTGTTAATTTTGGATCTTACTATCACACCATCTCTCTTTCTCTTCTATTCTTTTTATTTCTTCTCCTTCCCACACAGAGAAAATGAGAGGAAAGAATAACAAATGCAGCGTGTGATGTCTCTGATTGTTCAGCTTTCTCCCTCCGTGCACATATCCTCATGCACAATTGTTATCCTCTGACAATAAGCCCTTCTGCCTCTGTAAGTAGCAGGGCTGGCTGGCCGTGAAGATCTTTTCACGCTCGTCTCGTGTTCTCAGCCCCGATAGTTAACAGCTTATTATGTTAAAACTACAGGGAAGACACTCACAGCTTTTGTGAGTGTTCTCTCGCTTAGCTAGGGTCCATGAGACTGGGCAGATGGTGACACTGTTCATGTAGACAGACACGAAAAGGACCAACAGGGCATAAAAGAAGGCAGAATCAAAAGATTCATAAAGAAAATTGAGAATTATTCATGTAACTCAGGCTGCATGACAGAAAGAGAACAAAACACAGCTTTTTACATCAGCGAATTCACCGAAACCTACAAAACTGTAGATGAGTTAGACATTCTTTGAGATAAGGAGTGTGTGTCTGTCTGTGGTGTTTAGGTGTGACCATGGGTTTGAACATGCATATGCATGACTAAAACATGATTCATTGTGACTGAACAATTACTGCAACAATTTCTGCCATTTAGAAATGTCACAATAGACAAAACGAGACAAGGTTTAGACTCCACAGGCGCAATCGGAATCACACTGCTGCTTCTTTCATTACAGCTCATCATTTGGAAACTTTGAGCTTGATTCTGTAGTGTTTCGGTCTCGTATTCTCACATTCAGTGTTCGGTTCGGTTCATATATAATCAGCACAAGGGTTTTACCAGAGGAGATGCAACTCCAACTGTAAAAACAATTCAAAGTGCTTGTCTGTACAGTATGTAGTGTGAAGGAAGTGTACCAACACACTGAACACTGACAAAAGAAATGGTTTATGTACTCCGGTAAGGCCATGGTATTAAAAAACCATGCAAATTCTGTGACACATTTATCAAGTAATATGAAACGCAGAGTACCATGGTATTCCTATTTATATCACAACTCTTCGATGGAACTTCCACAGTAATACACTGTAAAAAAAAAAAACAAAAAGGTAAATTGCTCAACTGCAAGATACCTCACCATATATGGTGAAAAACTGTAATTTTTTTAAAACTGCATTATACATAATTTACCGCAAAATGTTTTTGGCAATAAAAACTAGAAATTCCTGAAGAAGGCTGTGAAGCCGAAACGCGTAGATCTACACTTTTAATTGTTTTAATGATTTAGCCCAGTTAATTAAAGGCCTTTTTACTATACGAGTGCCTTGGAGTATTTCATCTTTTCAGCTGATATTTACCTCCAAATATCCAAAGAGCACCATTGACTACCTGAAGAGACCAGTGCAGCATTCTTGGCCTTTGTTGTTTTGTTAAAAACTGGAAATTACCATATAATTTGCAGTGAAAAAGTAAAAAGGACATTCCCAGAAGTCCCAGCTTGATGAATCACATACATATTTTACTTAAACTGTTTTGTTCCTTCTTATTTTTACTGTGAGTAATGCACATTATGTTGTTTTCGGTTACATTTTCTGTTAAATAGTTAATGTTTAGTGCATTATTTTAGAGTCATATGTGAAATATAAGTTTGTTAAATATTTGCAGTAAATATAACCGGGTATTTTTTGCAATGTAGTTACGGTTATCTATTTAGCTGGAGTTACAAAACACACTTCCGGGATTTATGCAAAATGTACAAAATTAACTACAGCTAATGCAAAATTTACATGTAGTTACAGCAACTCTGGTTTCTGCCAAGTACCACACTTACCACAATTGTTGTTTCTACAACAGAACTGAATAAATACAGACAGCTTTAGAAGCTACAGTACATTAGGTCCCAAACATTTTTGATTATTCAAAATGATTTATTCATTTCTGCTCTATGATTTATTCAGCATTAGTTTATTCATAGCCAGACGAGACGGGGTAAATGAGAAGAGAAACATCTTTTCACAGACCTGTAAAAATTTAAACCCTTCGGTTTATTCATTTCTAAACAAACAGCCGTCATTACACAACACCAGTTGGCTAACACTTATCAACAGCTCCTGTAGTTTCCACCAGTTACAAAAAAAGAAAGGGTCACTCAATAAGAAGTCATAAAAGACATTGAAACAAAAGAAAGTGAACTGAAAGCATATAGTTTGAGCTCCCAAAATGAACTGAAAAAAATTACAATGCTTTTGGTAACACTTTAGGGTTAGGGTTTAAAGGTTTTACATTTAACATGAACTAATAAAGAAAAATAGTTCTGAATCTTAGTTAATGTTAATTTTAACATTCACTAATACATCACTATAATCAAAAGTTGTAACTGTTTATTTAACTTAATTTAATTTAAATGACCTGAGCTCACATGAATAATGAACATTCAAATTTTTATTAACTATTGTTAACAAATGTATAAATACTGTTACAAATATATCGCTCATTGTTGATGTTAATGCGTCAACTAATGGAATCTTATTGTCAAGTTTTATCTGTAGCAACTATGTGTTTTGATAGAAACTACAGTTAGTATGGTAAATTTTTATTTGAAAACAGAATATCAGAATATGCATTTTTGCCTGTTTGTTCTCTTTCAGTGCACTGCAGTACACCTGATACTACGCACTTCAGTTCAGTATATGGTTATACAAATTTCGGTTCATATTTACTGCGACTACAAGGGTAGGCTGTGTGCACGTATCTCTTTTGATTCAGTTTCTGTGAACATTTGCCATGGTTTTTTAGATTAAGCACATATGTCTATGCATGTACATTTGAAGTTTTGAGCGTGCATGCGTCTTTCCACCCCCACGTCTCTGTGTCTTAGCACATATGGGTTCCTTTATGTCCCAGCAGCCACGGCGCTCTCTAAAGGTCACAAACCACTTCCTGAAATGGGGCACTTCCTCTTAGCGGACAAACTTTGCTCTGAGAGTTTACAAGGAGTCTGCAAGGGTAAGAGCACTGTTCATAAACATAAAAATTGTATTTCTGAATACATCCTTTAAGTGGAAAATGAATTCAATTGTTTTAAATACAACTTTATAAACTCTACTTACAGTGAGCATTTCATCAATATGAACTAAATAGCACAAAAGTAAGTCTGTTTAACTAAATCAATAACAAAGTAACCTTGGTAACCCTTTCTAAAATCTGTGCTGACCAAAGAGAGATCAGGAGCTGTGATTTCATGCATTTGCATTCTTATGTAAAAATAACCAAAGGTGATAGACTGACACAAAACAAACAGTAGGAGACAATTTCACTAGTGGAAAATATTACTTCTCAGTGGTTGCTCTTGCAAAGCTCAGGAGACTTACTGAAGTTTGAAGTTTTTTAAGTAACAATTTGTTTCAGATTCTGTTCCTAAAAAGAACCGTAAGAGAATTAAACAGAAAACAGAAATATTTACACAACCTTTCAGATTTGGTATCATTAGGATTTTTTATTATTTTTAAAAAAGCTTCTTATGAATGTCAAGGCTGTTACAAACAGTAATACTTTTTAAAACAAAGCTATATAGATTACATACAAATTGTAATCCCGTTACTGATTCCAAATTACATGACTAAAATTGCAGTTAGTAATGTAATCCATTAAATTACATATTTTAGGTAATATAATCAGACTACATTTATATTACTTTTGACCTAAATTGTTTAACAAATTGATTTAAATAGGATAATCTTGTACTATATTGACAAAGCACAAAGAGTAAGAATATATATTTCATTTGTAGTTATTAGCAACATGAACTGCATTACATCTAGGTTTTCCAAACTGGTGTTTGTGAAGGAACTGCAGGGGGTTTATGAGTTATTGAAAAGCTAATAATTAATTCAATTATTCAACTAATTTAAAATTTAAATTTAAAAATCAATCAATCAAAAAAAAAAAACTTTCTGAAAAAATGAAATATTTTATTTGTTTATCTGCATGTCATGTGACCATAACCAACATCAGAAAACCAATGAACATGCAAATGTGAAAATTATTAATATCTGAAGAGTTCCTTTGAAAATCTGTTTTTTTCATTGTCCATTACAATTAATCTCAATCAAACTGCAGTTGGGTTATGTTACAATAAAAACATGATTTTTGAAAATATCTGTTTTGGCAAATAAACTCTTTATTTATTTTAAACTCTTGCATACTTCAAGTACATATGTTAGGTGAAAGAGGATCAGATGACAAAAAAAAGTTAGAGACAAAAACTTTTCCAAAGTCCAAAGACACAGAAATACATGGTTAAATAAAATCAGTGTCTTCATCAGCAGTTGAAGCAATGTTAAATCTGAAATATTTTTTGTAAATCCAATGGTCAAATGCTGTGTCGCCACCTGACTAATGACTGATCTTTGTGTGAATGTCCACAAAACTTGAAGACTTTCTGAATGTATATAAGCAGTAGGTTATTTTAGAAAAGAAAATGTAAAAGATAAAAAAAGAGAGGAATTAGGGAGAATCAATAAATTATGAAATATTTATTGCTATTGCGTAAATAATATGTCATCATGTAATCCATAAAAAAAATATCTGTATGATTACGAGCATTTTAAAATGAATTTTAAACTAATTACGAGTACTAGTTATTAGTTATAGTTATATTTTTATTTATTATATTATAGTTTATGAATTTTCAGCAGCCATTAATCCAGTTTCAGTGTCACATGATCCTTAACATGGTGCAGAAATCATTCTAACATACTGATTTGTTACTCAAAAAACACATTTTTTCTTATTGTCAATGCTGAAAACAGCTGTGCTGCGTAATATTTTTGCAGAAGAATGATACATTTTTTCATGATTTTCGTGGTACTTTTATTTCTCATTTTTGAAACCATTAATTAAAACCTCTTTCTGTCACTTTTAAGCAATTTAATCCTTGCTAATAATAGTATCTCTTGTACAGAATAGTGTGTGCGTGTATAAAAATATACAGAAACAGAGAGAAAGAGAGAGAGGCTGATATAACTACAGATGTAGATAAAGATTGAGATATACAAAAGAGAAACACCACAGTGAAGCTAAAATACACACCCACACACATAAACATATACAGTCACACACACATATACATACATAAGTGTGATAAGCAAAAGACTTTAGAAAAAGGCTCCATTTGCTCTTCATTTGATCTTACTGGTGTATAGGAAAAACAAACGTGAGCAACGTTGCTTGTGTTTTTTCCATTGTACAGTCAAGCACAAATATTAGCATTCATGTAAATCTTCATTCAGTTTCGGAGATAAACAGACTGCATTTTTAAGCTGAACCAACTGAAACATTTGAAAACATTTTTCTTTTTTGGCTAACCAGCTGCCATGTTGTTTGCAATCATTTGGTGGGACAGTAAGGGTTGACTGTTTTCTGTTGAGCTCAAGCCTCTAGATACTGCACTGTCATGGCCTTCCTACTTCCCATATTTCCTCTGAGAGAAGCTCATCATGTGATGACTCCTCACACACAAAGCAGAGGCTTTGTTGTCATTAAGAGACTTTGAGTCATAGATTATTACTGAATATCCGAGAATGGACAAATACGATCATGTACTGGAATATAATGAAGCACAGATAACTTTGTTGAGTGACTGGAAAGCCATTATTCATTATTAGGAGCTCCATACCAGGTAACAGGAGTCAAGGCAACAGAATCAAAAAATGAGAACAGATACAAATCCACACACCCCACAGGTGATGGACAGCCAGAACACATGAGTCATATACAAATACGTGCACACCGACACATGGCCAAACCCACAACACATAAACAGTTTGGCTTTTATTCTTACAAAGGATGAGTACATGTTTCGCACACAAACCATTCAAACATATCCAGATGTATAAAAAAAATACATATTGTTTATTTTCAAAGTTTTACTGCAATCCTTTAAACATGTGCTTGTTTTTGTACTTAAGGTGATTGTTATAAATTTCAGTTGTGACATCATTTACTCATGTTCTTTCAAACTCGAATGACTTACATTCTTCCAATGAACACAAAATGAGAAATTCCTTCTTCCTCATGCATGTACAAAGAAAGAGCAATAAAACTTTTACACTATCAGTCAAAAGTTTTTGGACAATAATATTTTTTATGTTTTTTAAGTTCTCACTCTGCTCAACAAGCCTGCATTTATTTGAGACATAGTACAGCGAATAAAAATTTTGAAATATTTTTACTATCTAAAACGGTCTTCTATCTGAATATATTTTAAAATGTAATTTATTCCTGTGATTTCAAAGCTGAATTTGATCTTTCAGAAACCATTCTAATATTCCGATTTGCTGCTCAAAAAAACATTTTTTATTATTATTATTATTAT
>JAHKKF010494387.1:0-10531 GCA_019740295.1 Labeo calbasu | reverse complement strand
ACTTCCTTTATGTTGTTTCTACATTAATTTGAAGATTGAATGTGAAATTATTGCAATATAAAAGTATAATTAAAAATTGTAATATTAGGTGGGATTAATCGTGACTAATTTCAAGAAAAAAATGTGTGATTATTATTATTATAATTTTTTTATCGATTGACACCACTAATTTATTTACTTACTCATATTTGTATATTTTATATCAAACCTAAAACACACCAGCCAACTTTTATTAGAGCTACTAAACACAAATTATTAGTTTGCACTTATTTAGTTGGCACGTAGACAGTATAATTAAGTTAATTTACAATTTAATTTTTGTTCTCCATTTAAAAATTGTTTACGTTAAAATAACAATAATATAATCAAAGAAAATATTTCAAAAATGTGACAATTTTTAAAAATATTAAATACATATATATATATATATAAAAATGTATTTATTTTTTCCATTTTAAAATGACAATATAATAAAGAAACTACTATTTAAATAACATATATTTTAAATAATATTTTAAAATCATAATTTAAAAACAATATTTTAAATTTATTATAATATAATACAGTATAACAGTGATTCTCAAACTTTTTATACCAAATATTTTAAACCAAAATATTTGTCTCTTCAAGTACCACCAAAATGACCAATATTAAAATACAGAAGCGTAACATTAACACTACACAGTTCTTACAAACAGATAAAGAAAAAACTTAAATAATGATTAAATGTTTTACCTAAATGTTAAATAAAAACTGTACTGTAAATAAATGTAAAAATAAATAAATAAATAAGTAAACTTTACTCAAATACAGTTTAAATGTATTGTGTTTTTACATTAATTTATATTAAATTTAATGATTCCTCTGCGTACCACTAGAGATAATATAATAGTTTTTAAGTAATATTGTAAAATAATACTATACAGTAATTAAAGAAAGCATACTTGAGGATAGTCTGAAAAACACTTTAGAAAGACCATCAGTGAATTATGACGCTTTTTGCAGCTCAGTTTTATAGTTATGCCATCTACCAGCAGAGACTAACTGACTCATGCCAGACGTTAACCTGTTAATTAAAGCCTCTTGACTATACACAAGTGATCTCCAATTAACTACCTTGGCTTTAAAAACCAATGGGGTGCATTAGTGATAATTTATGTCTGTCATATCACAGGTGTTGAATATATATGAATTCAATTATTCTGGATTTTTATTCTCATAATTATATTTGACCACTTTGTCCAGATCTGTTTAAATCAAATACTTCTTTTTTGCTGGTTAGTGGGAAAAAGGACAAATGAAGTCTAGAGAAAAGTGGGGACAAAACCCCCCGAAGCATGACAAAGTCCTTCCTCTTATCAGCGGTACCTTTGTAATGCATATCTACAAAGGTTATAAGGGGGAAAGTAGTGTTAGGAAACGCAAAGTGCTGAATGAATGCTATTTTATTGTGCTATATACCTGTAAATAAGTTTAGGAATTACTGAAGAATAGAGTTTTGGAAAAAAAGCCTACTCAGCAGAGTAGAAGAAGTTTTATTACAGCAATAGTGGGACAGTTTATTGCTGTTGTTTCTCTGGGAATCATAAAGAATGTGGTGCGCTGTGTATTTTTGGGTAGTGTTGCTTACATGGACAGAATGGGTGCGACTGCATCCAGGGAGGCGATGAGGATACCACTCTCACAGATGCAGGCTGTCAGGAGGAGAGCCCATGTAGGCTCACCGTTAGCTTTGCCATGACCAAACACCTGTCAAATACAGGAGTAACACTTAGTATGATTAAGTATCAAAGCATTAGCAGAGAGATACTTAGAGGGCAATTGTAGAGATGTACCCTGAGGAAAGGAATGATGCCGTCTCGGGCGATGGCCTGAAGGAGGCGGGGTGCTCCTGTTAAACTCTGAAGCCCAGCCCCACAGGTGGAGAAGAAGGAGCCAAACACAATGACCCAGGGCGAGGGCCATGCCAGAGTGCCAATAACCAAGTTACCGTTGACACCTTCCCCAAATCTGTGTGTTTAAAACAGTGTTGTTATAGTTTATATTGCAAGAGCATCATGATCATTTTTTCTTAATTGAAATAAATAAATAAAATAAAACTTAGACAATTAGAAATATGGCCTGGGCAATTAAATAAAGTAAATACTAAAATTACTAAAACCACTGAATAAAATAAAATAAAAGACAATTAGAAATATGGCCTTGGGTACTAAATGAAATAAAAAAGTTTAAATTAAAATAAAATAAAAACAAAACTTTTAGAAATGTAATGAAATAAAAAAGTTAGTTTAAATACTAAAATTACTAAAACCATTGAAAAATAAAATAAAATACAATAAGATAAAATGAAATGAAATAAAATAAGATAAAAAGACAAATGGAAATATGGCCTTGGCTATCAGATTACATAAAGATTTAACAATAAAATAAAATAAAATATTAGATGAAAACTTAAATGACAATTAGAAATATGGCCTTGGCAACTAAACTTAAATTTAAATAAAAAATAAATCAAGGCCAAATAGAAATATTTAAACAAAACTAATAAAATTGACAAAAGCATGTAACAAAATCACTGAAATTAAAATGAAAACTGAATATATGTGTTTAAAAAAAGTGTTTTTTTGTTAACTAATAGTATTAAAAATATAGATATAGATGAAAACTTAAAAGAAAATTAGAAATGTTCCCTTGGCAATTAACTGAAATAAAATCAAGCTTATTTAAGCTTAAATATTAAAAATACTATAACTAAACTTGAAATAAAAATTAACACTAAATAAAAATATTTAAACCAAAACTAATAAAAATGACAAAAGCATATAACAAAATCACTAAAATCAAAATGAAAACTGAAATGATTAAGTATCAAAGTATCAAATCTTTGTGCCTAGAACTGTTATTATTGCTAACTAATAGTAGGCTGAAATAAAATAAAATATCCGATTAAACCTTAAAAGAAAATTAGAAATGGTCCTTTGGCATTAACTGAAATAAAATAAAGTTTAAGTTTAAATGAATACTAAAAATAAAATAAAAAATAAATTAAAGATAATTACAAATATTTACACAAAAACTAACAGAAATGGCAAAAGCATATAACAAAACAAAACTAAATATAAAATGTTAACAAAAATTAAAGTGAAACCTGAAAATGTAAAAATAAAATGTAATTCAAAATATTAATAAATACTATATTAGTGTATAAATAATACATACACATGCATACACAATGCATTTTTTGTTAATTATTAGATTAAATTGCAAAGTACCCATTTAAGTTTCAAATTAAATTGGATGCTACACTGAATCTAAAGTGGAGCTACAGACTCACTTGTCCCTCAAAACGACTCCGTCCACACAGGCTCCAAACAGAATTACAGAGGACATGTCTGCAATAGCAAAAATTTAGGAGAACGACACAAAACAGCAAAAAGGCATTCACCCCATTTCAGCTATTTTCCCACAGATGGAAACATCAAGTCTTATGATTTTATTACTGTCGTTTCCTGAATATCCAATTACACTGTATTCTGTACATTTCAAGATATGCAGTTCTGCATTGTGTGAAAGTCACGGGTCATTTATTTATGCAAAGCTGAAGCAGTTTATTGCCGTCAGAGTAAAGGATACAGATGATAGAGGTGGTTGTGATGGCGAGGATGGTACCAATAGGAATGGACTTCTGAGCGTCCTGCAGGTCACCAGAACGGTTTGAACCAGCCATGATACCTGTGACACACACATAACGTATATATGTGAACCAGCCATAAGCAGCACGGGTATATTTGTAGCAATAGCCAAAAATACACTGTATGGGTCAAAATTATCGATTTTTCTTTTATGCCAAAACTCATTAGGGTATTACGTAAAGATCATGTTCCATTAAGACATTTTGTAAATTTCCAACCGTAAATATATCAAAACTTTTGATTAGTAATATGCGTTGCTAAACTTCATTTGGACAACTTTACGGCAATTTTCTCAATATTTTGATTTTTTGCACCCTCAGATTACAGATTTTCAATTTGTTGTATCTCAGCCAAATATAATCCTATCCTAACAAGTTTCAAAAAATTGACCATTAGAATAGTTTTGTGGCCCAGGGTCACATATTATACCTAGAAACACTGGTATTTGTGGGTCATTCTGCCTGGATTGAAGGGCCATTATGAGAACATATATTATGAGATATTAAGCAAGATTCAAACTAACGTGACTATACATTTAAAATAATAATAACATAATAAAGACCAAATCGTAAACTAGACATATATGAAGAGTTCAGACGCAAAACCAGCTTAAAGCCACCTCGATAATGATGATAATGAATGCTCCTGACACATATTATACGTCCATCAAATTCTTTTACTTAAAACTCGCTAAATTCCAGCCTCAGCTCAATCAGAAGTACCAGTATTTACATAGAAATCTATACAAAGTAGCCAGAAAGAAATGCTAATTAAAAAAAAATAGTCAGATGGATTTAGAGGCTTTTGCATCTGAACTCCTTATATGTAAATAAATTCCCCTAGTAAGTGTTGTACTGACCTGTGACGGAGGGGAAGTAGATGCCAACCAGCAGGGTGAAGAAGCTGGTGATATCGGCCAGGACATATCGGTTAGTGTTGGTTGGTGTGGCCTCAGGGTCGAGTACTGCTGGTAGACCTCGCTTCTCTAACATTGAATTTTTCTCCATAAAGGTGCTGAAGAGGTTTTCTGTGAAAAACAAAATTAATAAATAAAAAAGAAAAAGACTTTGTTTTAAAAATGTAATTTAAAACAGAATTTCATGAAATATACACTTAATCTGTTTTTTTTTACTATTTAAAAGAATTATTTTTATTGTGCTTTTTATTTACAAAGTAATTTTATTTTAAATGTAATTTATTTCTGCGACGCAAAGCATCATTACTCCAGTATTCAGTGCCACATGATTTTATTTGAAATAAAATATGGTGATGAATATTGAAGGAATAGTTCACCTCCAGAATAAAAAAATCTTGATAATTTACTCCTCCATGTCATCCGAGATGTTTATGTCTTTCTTTCTTCAGTCGAAAAGAAATTAAGGTTTTTGAGGAAAATATTCCAGGGTTTTTCTCCATATAGTGGACTAATGGTGTCCAATGGGTTGAACATCCAAATTGTAGTTTCAATGCAGCTTCAAAGGGCTCTACACGATCCCAAACAAGGAATAAAGGTCTTATCTAGCAAAGCGATCGGCCATTTTCTAAAAAGAAAAAAAAAAGGTACATACTTCTTAACCACGAATGCTTGTCTTGCACTAGCTCTGCGATGTCCATGCGCGTCTTCACGCATTACTTAAACACGTTGGAAAGTCTTGTGTGGTTAGTCCTCCATCTGTGTACTTCGGTTCAAAAAGGTAGGATAGGGTGTATAACTCCACCTCATTTTCTACACTAATATTTTTAAATCGTCCAACATTGTTGTTTTACCTTTTCTGTAAAGGATATTTGACTTTCTTTGCTTTGTAAACACTGGGTCAGTACTTCCAGCTGTGTGTGTGTGATTACATAATGCTTGAAGTCACGCTAGTGCACAATGAGCATTTGTGGTTAAAAAGTATAAATTTGACTGATCGTTTTGCTAGTTAAGACCCTTACAATTCGGCTGGGATCATGTAGAGCCCTTAGAAGCTGCATTGAAACTACAGTTTAGACCTTCAAGCTGTTGGCTCTCATTGAAGTCCACTATATGGAGAAAAATCCTGGAATGTTTTCCTAAAAAAAATATTTTTGACTGAAGAAAGACAGACATGAACATCCTGGATGACATGGATGGGGGAGAGAAAATGATCAGGAAATGCTTATTCTGAAAGTGATCCTTTAAAATCCTTTAAAATATCAAAGTGAGTGTTGGGGTTTTCTAACCTGCCAGGATGCCACTGGTGACTCCAGGGATTCCCTGGATCTGACTGATGTTGTTATTGGTGAAGTACTCATCGCAGGTGGCGTTCAGGAACTCAGAGTCACAGAAGGCTCTCCAAAGCTTGGTGGTGACTGTGGCATTGCCCCGCTCTATGGTCTTGGCACAAATGTCAAATCCCTTTGATACAAGAGTTCGGTTCCCGAGCACACACACCCTACGCAGAAGAAGGTCTGTATGATTACAGTCGGTCCTGAAATGTAATGTGTATCCTAAAGAAACATTCTGTACACAAAGGAATTCTACTTACGGAAAGTCAGGTGGGTCAAAAGAAGTCTTGATGACCCCAGCGTAGACAGCGAGAATGGAGAGAATGACGCAGGCGAGGAACACGAGGGCCAACTTGTTGACATACTTCACGCCGACAAAGACAACTAAAGCCATGAAGGAGAGCACGATGGTACCGTACACACGCATGTTATTCAACAGCGCTGCCTCGGCCTCTGCTCCCTCCAGACCCTCCATCTTGAATATGGCAGCTGCTGGCACAATGTAGATCTAGAAAAAATCAAGAGAAAGAAATAAAATGAAATAGTGAATACCTGTATGCCTGTATATCCAAACCTGTACCGAGCTGAAAAAGATATTTCACATAAAAGACGTTGACATATAGTCCACAAGAGAAAATAATAGTTGAAATGACCATGTTTTAAAGTTTACATACACTTGATTCTTAATACTGTGTTGTTACCTGAATGATCCACAGCTGTGTTTTTTTTTTTTTGTTTTGATTTGTTTTGTTTAGTGATAGTTGTTTATGAGTCCCTTGTTTGTCTTGAACGTTTAAACTGCCTGCTGTTCTTCAGAAAAATCCTTCAGGTCCCACAAATTCTTTGTTTTTTGTGTATTTGAACCCTTTCCAACACTGACTATACGATTTTGAGATTCATTTTTTAACACTAAGGACAACTGAGGGACTCATATGCAACTATTACAGAAGGTTCAAACGCTGAGCATTAAGAATACTTTTTGAATTTGAAGATCAGGGTAAATTTAACTTATTTTGTCTGCTGGGAAACATATAAGTATCTTCTGTAGCCTCTGAAGGACAGTACTAAATGAAAAAAAAAAAGATATTTAGGCAAAATAAGAAAAATGTACACATCTTCATTCTGTTCAAAAGTTTACACCCCATCTGAAGGATACATCTGAAGGATTTTTCAGAAGAACAACGGGCAGTTTAACAATTCAGAACAAACAAGGGACTCATGAACAGCTATCACTAAACAAAAAAAGTCTTGTGCTTAGTGCACCAACATATACAGCGCAACTGCGCTCACGGCAACCCGAGTTCGATTCCCGCCTCGGGGTTCTATACCGATCCTGCTCCCCTCTCTCTACCTAATACTTTCCTGTCATCTCTCCACTGTGGTATCTGAATAATAAAGTAACAAAAAAAAAAAAAAAAAGCCATGGATCATTCAGGTAACAACACAGTATTAAGAATCAAGTGTATGTGAACAGGGTCGTTTTTATTAATTCTAATAACTATTATTTTCTCTTGTGCACTATATGTAAATGTCTTTTATGTGAAATATCTTATTCAGGTCAGTACTAAATAAAAAATAACATGCATTTTGTATGTTCCCTCTTATTTTGGTAAAATAATTTACATTTTGCAGATTCAAAATATCTTCTTTTTGTATTCAAAAAGAAGAAAAAAAGAAAATCATAGAGGTTTGGAACAACAGGAGGTGAGTTACATTTTTGGGTGAACTATCCCTTTAATTTTGTTTAAAATTAATGTATAAGAGTACATATTAAAAATGTATTAAACACATGGTAACATTTTACAATAAGGTTCATTAGTTAACATTAGTTAACTATATTAGTTAACATGAACTAAAAATGAACAATACTTCTACAGCATTTATTATTCTTGGTTATTGTGAATTTCAGCATTCACTAATGCATTACTAAAATCACAAGTTGTGTTTGTTAACATTATGCACTGTGAAATAACTTGAATTAACAATGCATTACTGTATTTTTATTAACTAACATTAACAAAGATTAATAAATAGTGTAATAAATGTATTGCTCATAGCTGGTTCATGTTAGTTAATACATTAACTAATGTTAACAAATGACAACACTGTAAAGTGTTACCAAAAACATAAATTAATGTCTAAAAACTCCCATTTTCACTCTCATTTTCCCCTCCAACTTCAAAATCGTCCTACATCGCTGTTTTACCTTTTTTTTTAGTTTAATGAATGTCAGATTAAGCAAAAAGCAATGAAAATGTACCAGCAGGATTTCGATGCAGCCCAGGATGTACATGGCTCCTGCAAAAGTGGTGCCCAGATAGAAACATATACCAACGGCCCCACCGAACTCCGGCCCCAGTGAACGAGAGATCATGTAGTATGAACCTCCAGCTGTAAGTACACAAACAAATCCACCATTAGGCATATACATCTTAAGAGTTAAATAGAAGAGCATTTCACACCGTCATCATATTTTCTATTCCTGAAATGTCATCTTGACCAGAGGCACATCTCCAAGCTACTGTTATTTCAAATAAACACAGAGACCGACATGCATCCACACAGTTATGAGTGCGGAGCTGATCTCAGCACAGTTGGGAGCTGTACTGTGCACTGTAGCTAACTGCCCATGAAGAACAACAGGACAGCCGTCCTCTGGGCGTCTGCACACAAACACAAACACGTTGAATTCTGCTCACCTGGCACAACTCCATTGGTGGCAATAGCACTCATTGAAATAGCAGTCAGCATAGTCTGAAAATAGAATAAATAAAGATCAATACAGAGGGGACAGTGAGTGACAGAGACAAGAGGCCCCCACTAAGTCCTCCAGCGACTCGTGAAAGAAAAATGTATTTATAAGAAAAGAAACCTTGAGTATATTAAGACATTGTGCGGTTGAGGGGGTTTTACAGCCGTATAGCTGACTCATTGGTCTTGAGGAAATGGGGGGACCCTTGACTTGAAGTGATGGCTCTGCATAAAGACATGTATTCTGTAATTATATTGTACCATTCTTGCGTAATTACTTTGGTTGTTGATTAAATATTTTGGCAATACTTGCAAGTCCATTTCCAAAACAAAGATTCACATATAATGTACTCACCTGCAGCTAAAGTAAACATTGCGGCTCGTCACCTCACAGAAGAGAGGGGCGGGGTAAGCAGAGCTCATTAACATTTAAAGGAACATGCAACAGAACAGCTCGCTCTACAAAGGGCTGATTTTGACAAGGTAAAAAGGATGTTTTTTACACTACCACTGTGAAATTTTAACCAAAGTACGTTATAGACTTATCATTAAGAGCCTAAGGAATCATATCAACTTGTGGAAAATGGGCATCCGATGACCCCTTTAACAAAGAAAAAAAAAATGGAAGAAACAGCATAAAATACAAAACTATATCTTGTTTCTCCACAAATGGTTCATTCTGCCTCACGATTCAAAATACTCAAAATTACTCATAATTAAACTGACAAAAACAATTTCAGGCCATTTACATAAAAAAGCTCCACCCATACAATGGATGTTAATATTGTCTCAACCAATAGGCATAGGCACGGAATTCTGACTTTTTCTCATAATTGTGAGTTTATATCTCTCACAATAACAAGTTAAGTCAGAATTGTGAGATATAAGTGCAATTCTGAGAACATCAGTCTTTTTTCCTCTCAAAATTAGACTTTATAACTCGCAATTAAGAGATAAAAACATATGACTTTTTTTCCTCGCAATTCTGACATTATTTCTCACAATTGTAAGTTTATATCATGCAATTCTGACTTTATAACTTAAAATTTCAAGTTTATATCAAGCAATTCCAAGAAAAAAGTCTAAATTGCCAGTTTATATCTCGCAATTCTGACTTTATAACTTGCAATTGCGAGTTTATATCATAATTCTAAGAAAAAAAGCCTGAATGGCAAGTTTTAACAGACATAGAGAAATCTTTTTTTAATGGTAGTATACTTAAGCACTTGGCTTATACAGTCATGTAATTTGTGTGATATATGATGTACTCAAATTCTAAAATAGGAAGCTAGAATTGTATTTATTTGTAATGATTCTTATATTGCCAGAGTATCCAGGACCAAAACAAACCTTTTGACCATAGTGAGTGTGGTTTTGCAGAATTATTCTGTGAGTGTGCGTGTGTATTTCCTGGGGTTTGGCAGGGTCAGAAGGGCATGACAGGGGATTTATGGTGGTACAATCTGAAGGGACAGCTTTCAGCTTTTTTATATCAAACAATATTAAAACAGATATGACAGGAGGGGAAAAAGCTCAGAGTGGGACTGCATTGCACATTCACTTACATAATACTGCTCAAACTCCCTCTGAAACAAAACACTGCAGCAAATATTCACTAATATGTGACATGAGCACCCACAGAATGCATGCAAACAGGCACGTAGTATAGCCATATAGTTTTCGTGATGTGGATAACGTGAACAGAATCGCAAAATCCACTCAAGAAATAGTATATTTCTTGTCTTAAGTGACAACTTAGATATTTGAGTTGAATCAACTTAAAATTTTAAGGCAGCTGGGTTACTTACCCATCTGTTAAGTTTAGCAAACACAAATATCTA
>JAHKKF010494385.1:0-10313 GCA_019740295.1 Labeo calbasu | reverse complement strand
GAAGATATTTTGTAAAATTCCTACTGTAAATATATCAAAACTTAATTTTTGATTAGTAATATACATTGTTAAGAACTTTATTTGGACAACTTTAAAGGAAATTTTCTCAATATTTTGATTTTTTTGCACCCTCAGATTCCAGGTTTTCAAATAGTTGTATCTTGACCAAATGTTGTCCTATCCTAACAAACCATACATCAACGGAAAGCATATTTATATTTCAGCTTTCAAATGATGTATAAATTAATTATATAAATTTGTAATTTATTTCATTTTATATTAGTAATTTTAGTAATTTTTAAACTTGAACTTACTGATTTCTTTTAGCTTCCAGGGCTACATTTCTACTTTACATGTTTTAAGTTTAAGTTTTTTCATCTAATATTTATATTTCATTTATTTCAGCTTTATTTCATTTAGCAAAATAAAGTTTTAGTTATTACTATAACAACACAGGTTTTGCACCTTATATTTGTGCTTTCAAATGCTATTTATAATCACTTAATTTTCATAATCAATTTCATAATTTAGCAACAAATAACAATAAAATACTAAGACTTGATTGTGTGCCCCCGAAATCTGAGCTGGTAAAGAGCTGCTGTTTGCCGGGGTAACTGCGAACTTCAGACCGCGGCCTTGCTTTCACTCGTAGCTGTAAGATACCGCTACTGACGCCAAAACGTGCCCATAAACAAACAGTACTAACATTGGAGAACATATTTTAACATCAAATTAAATTAAACTCAGTACTATAACGAATAAAATCCATTTATTTTATGCAAGACAAAAAGGCGTTTCCATCATGCGAAGTGACCGCTAACTGACGCAGCTGACTGACACTTTGTCCTTATGTTGCGTTGGGTAAAATAATACAATTTACAGCACAGTAAAGACTTTATAAATAAAATAAAATGTATACAAACCTTTATTTCACTGAAGAAGTGCACCAAATTGGTGGCGCTGAGAACTGCTCTCTGCTGTAAAGGACTCAAAAAGCCTGCGCTCTGTCTGTAACTCAGCAGCTGGGTTGTTTTGTCAGAGACAGGCTTAACCCAGCGGTTGGGTAGAAAAAATTACCCAGTGTTAAAAATGACCCAGCAACTTAGTTACAGAAAAACTACCCAGCACCTGGGTAAAAAAATATTAAAGTAACCCAATAAAATGACCCAACAATTTGAACCCAGCATTTGGGTTAAAAAAAATAACCCAGCATTTTTTAGAGTGTAGAAGCATCAGGAACAATCAAAAGGTGAACATTTATTAATAAGCGGTTAAAAACGTTTATAATTTAATTATTATTCAACATATTTATAAATGTTCAATTATTGAACATATTAATAAATGTTCATTTCCAACCTACTTTGAGTTCATTTTAAGCAAGAAATATAGTCATTTTTAAGCAATAGTTGAGATAAATAAAACTACCCAAAAGGCTGGGTTAAACATTTAACCCAGCATTTTTAAAGTGTAATAATATTAAAAAAAGTTATTATTATAACTTCTATTAACTCTTATCATAATAACTACTATGCCTACAGACTCATTTAGCATGTTAAGACAATTCCTGTACAACAAAGCTTACAGTAAATCCATCCTGAAAAAGAATTAGGCTATACATCTGAATGCAGAAATCGTTTGTTTTGATTTTAACAATATTGACTGATTTAGCAATCAGTCACCTAAGCAGTTTTTCTTAATTAATATTGTTAGATATGCCGATGTGTCCCGGCACATTTGATCAATCGTCTTCCTCCTCCACAGAGTTTTGTGATAAAAATCAAATAGATATTGATCACACTATCGATCTCCTTTTGCAGTGTCAATACAGTATCTGTTCATTTATCTTCTGCTTTGCTCTCTGGCTACAGTTCCCAAGCTTAGACTCACTGTTTCAAAGTGCGCTTTGCACAAGGTCAACCATAATCAACCCCAGACGATAGCACGGGCTGCAAGCAGCTCTCCCAGGCTTTTAGGGCCTCTGCAGTAGACCATTCAATTACTGTTTATTAGACAGTGGATAGTCATTAATCAGATGGAGATGCACAGGTTTTGTCCAATGGGCTGTTGGAACACTTAAGAAAACACTGCTTTTCTATCTTCAGACCCTGTTCTAGAAATACTGAAATGTTGGTAGAGTTTTCACAAGTTTCTCGAGGTTCTTTCACTATTTGTTCATCCTCATGTCCTTTTAAACTTTTAAACTATTTTTCTTTCTCACATAAAACACAAAAAAAGATGTTTTGAAGAATGTTCAAGTTGCTCCTTTCCATACAGTGAAAGTGAATGGGTTCACCCAAAAATGAAAATTCTGTTATTAATTCCTCACCTTCATGTCGTTCCAAACCTGTAAGACCTTTGTTCATCAGAACACAAATTAAGATATTTTTGATGAAATCCAAGAGCTTTTAGACCCTGCGTAGACAGCAATGCAACTGACACGTTCAAGGTCCATAAAGGTAGTAAGGACTTTGTTAAAATAGCCCATGTGACATTAGTGGTTCAACCGTAATGGTATGAGAATACATGAAATGGCCTGAGGGTGAGTACATTTTTCAGCAGATTTTCATTTTTGGGCGAACCATTCCTTTAACTAATTTAATTTTAGTTACAAGCATTAAATCCGTGCTTAGATCTACCCTTAGTCTCTAAAGATCTCGTCTTATGCATTCATAAAATGCAATAGTAATAGAAGTAAAGCAAACCACTTTGTTAAGCATCCTAATTGAGCTGATTATCATTTATATAGTACTCATGTGGTAGTGCATGAGTAAAAGCCATATTTCTTTCTTTTCACTTCAAAAGAGGCATTAGCTTGACTTTAATATATCATTTTAAGGCGTAACTTGACAGCTTCACTAAATGAGGATCGTACTGCATTGAAATGTAATTAGATCAAAGGATGAGATTCTGATTTATGTTTTCAGGACACCAAGGGGGAGGAGATGTCCTCAAAGAAGTGTGGAATGCGATCGCATATGTCTAAGTTTTTAAAGGGTAAGTTCCTAAACGCCTGCTAAAACCACAGCCAAAATTCCTGGGAAGTCCACATGATACACTTATAAAGAGACCACTTAGTAATAACTAACCTTAATATATCACCACGGTCTTGAGCATAAAATAACAGGTTGGGCAACACTGATATCACATGAGATCATCACAGTGAATACTGAATATTTAAAAATCTAACACTGACTGAAGATCTTATTTTAGTATATAAACTTTATTTTAAAGCTCTCGGATTTCATCAAAAATATCTTAATTTTTGTTCTGAAGATGAACGAAGGTCTTACGGGTTTGGAACGACATGAGGATGAGTAATTAATGACAGAATTTTCATTTTTGGGTGAACTATCCCTTTAAGTAGGATGTTCATAAAATATTCAATGATACTAGGATGACATGCTGCATCTGTTGGGATGCAACTATAGACACTTTGCTATCCCATTAGTCAGTGGGAGCTGAGGAGCCATCAAACTAGGCCTGTTCCATACCAGTATTGTATAGGTTGAAGGCATAAGCGTAACAAATGCAGGCATGGCCTCCTGGGTGAATATAACCACACTATTATCCTGCATATGATGGACACCAAGCACCATCTCAGCATGCTTTCTTTACTCTCTATGTAAATTTAGCCTTTAAATCTTCCATTTGTTTCCCATTCGCTTAATAGCTTTATCTCTCATGCAATAACTGGGAGAGATAAAGTCATTTAGATGTTTTCATGCCAAGTTCTGCACTAGATATGAGGACGTAAACATCTGAATGATACTATAGAGGTGTGATGTTTTGTTTGTGCTCTGCATTTTCACAACTTTGATTTCTGGTGTCACGTACAGTAGTCTTTTTAAAGGATTTTTCAGCCAAAACATGTACCCTCGCTTATTAAAAAAAAAAAAAAAATCATTATTCTATTTTTCATATAATGATATGAATGGGGACTGGACTGGGGACTAATTTTAGAATTATATTTACAAAAGACTTAAGAAGCTTTTAGAATTGTTTTCCCCAAGCTAAACCAAAATCTAGTATTCTACTCAAGAGGAAGACTTTTGAAACCTGCTTGTTTAATATCAAAATGTCTAATCCATACCAGACCTCAAAATGGATGGCAGCCCTCCATTGGAAACAGGAAACTCTTCACAGATGTAAAAGTACATCCATGTTTTCTTTGGATTTTGATTGGGGCTGGGGCCTAGCGCTCATTTAGTGTAGTATTACACAATCTGCAGTGTGTGCCACACTACTTTGTATCTTCTTTCATACAACAGGAATAATGAACACTAATCATGTAATATGCAGTAGTCATGTAATGTGTGGGTGTATCATATGTTATGGTGTCACTTTCAATGTCCGATCAAACCGTTCCCACAAAAATATTTTTGAATGGTTTAACCTACTTTTTATTCCCATTTAAGGCAAGACACTAGGGAAAACACTGTGTTTTTTTTGTTTTTTTTTGCGTATACTAGTTAGATTTGAGGTTTTGGGCTATCTGGCTTTGCACAACATGTTGTTTCAGACTAGTAGAAAGAAAATATCCAAAATACAACCATGTTTGTTTTATTGCACTTTATATTTGCATCTGTAGATTTCAGTTTTGTACATACAATCCAAGTTTTTTTTCCTCCTGCACTGAGCCACAAATCGACACTTCAGTAGCACTAACGCCACAATTTGCATGTAATAATTTATAGATTTTCTTAAGGTTTTTACAAAGGGGTTTGTTCATATCATACTGTATGCCTGATTTTACATAACATTTTAATCCTAAAAACATGGTAAAAGTACTGTCAACAGTAGGGGTGTCACAATATACAGGTATTGAGGATAATCGTGATATTTAAATAATGAAATATCCTTATCGTATTAATTAGGGGTGTCACAATGTATATTGGCAATATTTGAAAATGAATAGTACACATACGATAATATGACACAAAAGGTGCTTTTGCATCACGTCAGTGTATTTATGGATTGGTAAACTCTAACGTGATTCGTTTCACTCATACCCGACACCAGAAGGCGTCCTCGTGCAGAAGTCCACAAGCTAGACTCATAGGAGTAATAAAACGTTGTCACGATTGCAGATGACATCATCCAAGATCAACACTGTTCATGTACCGCAGTGTAAGATTAAATTAATTTACATTTAACAAGTTTAATATGGAGAGACACTGAACTGTAGACCTTCATTTATGTGTTTTTGACCTGCACTGTATAACGTGAGAACAGTTAGCTATTTAGGTTTGTACGCTAGCATTGACTCACTAACTTTAACATTAGCTAGTTTTAGCCAGAGGTATTAACAGGCATTAATAGTCTGCTTCAGCAGATGAAAATTGTATCTTAAAAGAGTAGTTCACGTCCAGAACAAAAATTTACAGATAATTTACTCATCCCCTTGTCATCCAAGATGCTCATGTCTTTCTTTCTTCACTCGTAAAGAAATTATGTTTTTTGAGGAAAACATTTCAGGATTTCTCTTCATATAGTGGACTTTAATGGTGCCCGTGAGTTTGAACTTCCAAAATGCAGTTTAAATGCAGCTTCAAAGGGCTATAAACGATCCCAGCCGAGGAAGAAAGGTCTTGTGTGCAAAAAAATCCAAATATTGAGAAAATCCCCTTAAAAGTTGACCAAATAAAGTTCTTAGCCATGCATGTTACTAATCAAAAATTAAGTTTTGATATATTTACGGTAGGAAAATTACAAAATATCTTAATGGAACATGATCTTTACTTAATATCCTAATGATTTTGGTATAAAAGAAAAATCGATCATTTTGATCCATATTGCAACAAATATACCCGTGCTACTTAAGATTGGTTTTGTGGTCCAGAGTCACATGTAAACAACATTTCAGAAACTTTGTAATACAAAAAATGTTTGCTTTTTCTTAATGTAATCAGTGAACTGGGGAAGTATGGTGCCATCTATTAATTGCTTTATAACCAGGATTTCCACCTTGGTTAACTTCAAATTTAAAGACCTTTCAAAGACTTTCCAGGTCCATTAACCTCAAAATCAAGGACTTAATGTGGGAACAAATTTCAAGTGAGAGCAAGGTTACATCATGTTTTCATGTGTCAAACAAAACTATTTTTTGCATTTATTTTTGGCCGTATGACAGAGATCTGATATTTTATTTGTCATATTTTTCTAGGGGGGTTAAAAAGCCATTAAAAAGCGCAATGACCATATCCCATATCAAAACACAAAATACTTCATTTACATACCTAAAATGTATATTTTCCAGTCACGCTTGTGCAGACTGATCATAAACACAGCTAAAAGGCTTCCTACCAGTGGCCATCACAAAACGTAACATCTTGCACAGTTTTATCACAGGCAGAATGCAGAATGTGTCAATACGAGCATTTCAGTCAAATGTAATTAATGCAATATTTCAAACATTTAACCCACAGGAAAAAAATTAACCCTTCACAACAGTTTAAATTTAATTTAGTTCTGTGCAAAAAAAAAAAAAAAATGCAGATTTGGCAACCCTGCATCCAACACAAGCTGCAGGAATCAGATTTAACTGATCATGGGTCAAGACAAGAGTAAGGAGAGATGACTGACAAATCATGCTGGAGGATTTGCTTCCCAGCAGATAATGTGCTTATATCTGATCTTGTAAGATGTGCTCCCTTTATACAGGGTGTGTGTGATTGCGAAATTGAAAGTGAAAGTGAATAGCCACTCATTCCAAAGATAATTAAATACTCTGCAATCTGCATACGATAGCGGCTCCCGAATGTGTAAAAATTACATTTAATATTAGAATGATTTTGTGAACAGGCGATAATAAGCCTGATTTTCAGCGGGATCATGAAAACAGTTCTGCACAGGTCAAAGAACTAATACAAAAATGCACAAAATGAATGGCGACTGTAGAAAGCGGAAGCTGAATTTGGGCGATTTAGAAATCCTGGCCGGACGCATTTTTTTAGGTCCGAATAAGAGGACATGTCCAGGGAAAAGAGGACGTATGGTCACCCTAACTAACGTAAATCAAGCAAGCTGGTATGCATAGGCCACAAAGTGTTGACAAAATAACACATTAGCGGACTTTATTAGGGAATAATGTGGAATTTTTTCCAGAAAACTTTTTGCACAAAATAAATTCAAGCCAAAGACTGTAGAACAGAAAGACCCGTGGGAACCCTGTGTAACGTTTCACACTTATATAAATGAGTAATATTTTTTAAAATAAATTAATAAGTATTGCACTTTTAGTTATATCAGTAGCCTGTGGAGTGGGTTGCCATGTCAAGCTCACTCTGAACTTGTCGCTCTGAATTAATAATATTCTATTTTCTAATTTATATCATATTTCTTGCATTTATTCAGAAAAGAAGAAAGTAACCTTGAACTGTGGACCTAATGGCCTTTAAATAACAGGTATGTACTGAATGAAAAGTTCTTGAATGTTTAAAAGTATATTCTGTTTGTTGTAAGTTTGGATATAAAGTATGAACGTAAAGTATTATCAAAGAGTTATACACTGTCCTTACATATTAGTAATTCAAGATGAAGATTTGCACAAGAAGCTGGGGTTATACTGAAGCTTTCTGTTTTATTCATATATATGAAGATTTCTGGTCAAGGAGGATGTTCACTCGCATGCCACGAGCAAGACATTAAAGATTTTCAAAGCATCTCGCCATAGCTTCTAGCATGGAAAAAAATAACATGTTTGGAAGACCTTGTATGAGGAGAAGACGCTGTCTCTGTGTGATCTCAGCTGCGGTTCTGATGTTGGGCTTTGTAAAGTGCACAACTGCCCGGTTACACATTAGTTTGATTGCCAGTTTGCTCTGTTTCGAAGCGAGCTTTGAAGCTCATCTCGAGATGAAAGCCAAACTTTTCCAGCGAGTCCATTGTAGATGTGGTTCCATATTTGCTTCAGGCACCATAAAGACCGTCAATAATCTTCCAATACTGGCATGAACATAATATATAATTTATCACACAATGCACTGTGTTCTACAGTCTAATTCAGTTCACTGTTCACTTGTTGACAGACTCTGCAGTTCATCCATATTTTTTCTTTAAGGTAAGCCTTTGATGCACTCTGTGCACTTTGATAGCAAGACTGCCTGGTGTTTTGAACACTTTCTAATGTTCATGTGTCTTGATAGAATTAATATGGAAGGTCACTAAATCCCCTTCAGTTGTGGCTCTTTTATCCACCAAGACCCTTCTGGAGATGAAACAATCTTATAAAGCAAATAAAAATGTCTTTATCTTGACAGGCCCACTGTGGATATATAGCTTCTTATGTCTGGAATGTATTACATAATTATGCATCGCTATGAATATTGCATAGGCCCGCACACTCAGTACATAGTAAGTTGCCTAATTGCAGGAATTAATAATTAAGAACTAAAGGTCTTGAGTGGGAACCATCGTGGCGCTTTTGATCAATTATTTTACGCAATTAGTTTTTAATCGCATGAACTTTTTGTGGAGGTTGTAAGTCTATGAAACCAGTATTTTAATATCAGGGTTATTGCTTGAGGTTTTAATCCCTTGGATGGACTGCCACAATGCCATGAATCAACAAATTAAACATGCGGCTTGCAAAGTATCGGACAAGTATAGAACAGGGACTAATGATTGACCTCCAGGTCATGGTTTATATCTTTCTTCACAATGGGGAATGCAAAATAATTTCTCGGGCCGCCTCGGCTCTCGGCTTCATAATTGTACACTATGTAAATGTGGCACTTTTAGAAGGACAATGCTTGGCCTTCAACCGAACGCTCTTATTAAAAGCACTTTGATGAAGTGTACGAACACACATCCTTTCTAAATCCTTGGGTTCACCCCTGCATTAATGGACCAGAAGCTGAGGTTTAATTTGCTTTGTGAAATGGGCGTATGGATAACTTACTCTGTGATTGATAAAACATAGCGACACATCATTGTCAGAGCGGCAGATGACATCATACAAGCTCTGCTTTGGCATTGCAAGGACAACATACCTTATTTTTATATCACATGCTATGGGCTGCCCTCTGCTCTAAGATCAATGGTTATTGGGTATGATATCATAATGCACACAGATGTTTAATTTAACTTGGCATGCATGTCTTAAAAAATGCTTGTGTCTTTAAGACATAAAATAGCTTTCACATCAAATTATTGTTGTGTTGCTTTTAGTATTTTGAACATCATACTATGATGCTCTCAGTTAAAGAGATTCATTTCTGGTTCTGAATCGAATTCCTCTTTAATGATTCCTTAATGGTTCAATTAATGATTCTTTTAGTACTTTTAAGTAATAAATATTTGAACAAAAGAAATGCCATTTTATTACCAATTGAACAAATTTAATAACTAGTCAATTGTAATTAATTCTTGCAAAATGTTTGTTGATACAAACTTATAATGACTTTGTAATGCAATTCAATAATTTGTCTTGTATTAAACATCAATAATCTAATATTCTAGTTTTTATAAAATACTAGCGCTGTCAGTTTATTAATTAGTTATGAAAATGACGTGATTTAAATATTTAATGCAGTAAATGCCCTGGCCCCGCCCCCAGACCTGTACGTCATCTTATATTTTATATAGTTGACTGCTGACAAATGTGATACAGGGCAACAACTCCATAAATGCAGTTTAGCCCTAAAATTCAAAATATTGGTGCAAAAAAAAGCCCCTGTATGCATTTTGTCTCACATATATAACAGGATATCACACAGGCAGCAAGAGCAATATGACATGAGTGCTGATTTTGTGCCGATCTATCACGAGCTTAAAGTTCAGTAAAAAAGAAGTTGATATTGTTATATTTTAAATACAGAGAACATATTACCTTTGAAGCCATAGCAAAATTGTTGTGTGTCTATGAGCAACAAAGCTGTGTTTAGTTTCTGAATAAATCTGCGTTTTGAACAAATCTTCTGAACCAATGTTTCAGAGGCCCATTCATTCATAAACAGAGCCATTTACTTAATTCCTGAATGAATCAGCTGTTTGAACGAATCGAATGAATCAATGAATGACTCATAAAGACAGTTACAGATTTACTAGATTTAGTTGGTGTCTTACTTATTTAGAGTGTCATTTTATTAAAATAACAGTAATAATGCTAATAAAAATAAAAATTACATTAAACATTAAAAAGCTAGTTCACCCCAAAAATGTAAATTTTGTCATCATTTACTCACTCTCATGGCGTTTTAAACCTTTCTTTTGTGAAACATAAAAGAAGGTATTTTGAAGACTGTTGGTAACAAAGCTGTTTTGGTTACCAATGACTTTCATTGTATGAACAAAAAATACTGAGATGTTTCTCA
>JAHKKF010494383.1:0-35925 GCA_019740295.1 Labeo calbasu | reverse complement strand
TGTGTTTATTACCTTTGATATCTCTTGATACAGCTGTTCATCTGTCTGTTCAGCTTCTGTGTATATTTTAAAACACTGTTATGTCCTCATCAACAAATAAAGCTAATTAGTATTTTTTGTGAATTCTGAGATAAAGAAGGCACTCATTTGCGCAAAGTGTTGTACATATAACTATTATCGATAACCACTATAATTGAATTTCTTGTTTAATACCCGAGTAGTCCACTATATGAGTTGGGACTCTTTCTGGTGTAACATCTGCTGGTATAGTGATCTCCTCAGCTCTGTAAGGAACCTATTACAACAGAAACATCCATTTTGACAACCAGCACAAGGCACTACTGGAAATAATAAAGTCAGTGAGAATAATAATTATTACACAGACTGTAATATCAACAATAACAATACATACCACAGCCGGGAACTCTTCACTGACCAATGTCATGATCAGGGATGTCTTCCCCACTTTGGCTGTTTACACACAGACAAATATAAGAGCATTAACGGATTCCTTGTCTCCACACATCAGTCTGACCAACCTTTAAATCCTTAACTTAATCTACACACGAGAATTCCTTAAGCAATTTAAATTTATCTTTAAGTAGGGAACACCTTTTATAATATGTTGTAGGCTACCAGGTCTTAAGTGAAGCCATATGTGGCCCTTTTATTAGACATATGTTAAATGTCTTTGCAAAGCTTAGATAGGCAAATACATCTGAGTTTGGCAAACTGTAATATTTACCAACCCTTTTGCATTAAAAAAAAAAAAAAAGGTTGTCAGTTGAAGCCGTTCTTCTTTTTTCGCACAGGTCTTTATGGACCACAACAGAACTTCTTAAATATTTCAAGAGCTTCAAGTTATTTATTTACACATTGTAGTTTGCAAATCCTGCCTGCCTAGACGACATTCTGTAAAGCTAATGAACTGGCTTCCAAGGCAGCATTCCCATAAGATACTGAACTGTCTGCTTAGACAACATTCTCTGTAGTGAGCGCTCTACCTAGACAGTATTATTGGGCGCCACACACATTCATCTAAGCTCAAACTGAACCCCTGCAGTCGGATGGCTCGAAACGCGCACAGAAATATGGCCAAAAAACATTGACTAGATAGATACTGTAGGAAGTTCACTATCCCTCTCAACATACTGTTATAAATAACCTAACAAAACATCTAAGTCAATGTTAATCTTATGAAAGAATGCGCTGTAATTACAAGAAGGGCAGGTGACAATACGGAAACCTTGTCAGAAGACATGATAGCGATTTTATTTAATATTACAATGCTACCACTTCAAACATTTGTATCGTATATAAGCTTAATATTTCAGTGGAAGAGTGTAAATGCATAATTCATTTTAAGGTTCAAATATTTTAAGATTATGGTCGTTTCGTAACATTAAAAAAGGAAACCATGTCATCGATAAGAGACTTACGTTCTCCAACCAAAAGAATCCTCACATCTTTTCTCATATTTCCCCACTTGTGAAGTCAGATTGACCCTATTACAATCGTCAGGATTTTACATACGTCCACAGCAATGCACATCAACCCAGACACTAAGTAAGCTTGACATCATGCACAATCAAACTGACTAAAAGGTTTTCGTTAAAATCATGGAATACGACGTTCTCTAGATGATATAAGCATCGGCATCTATTGGTACTGATGGAGTCAGGGATGGAGACATTCAGCGGCTGCTAACTGATGAAGATATGTTGCATACACGCCTCCCTCTGACCTCCAACATGCCTACGGATCTCACTGAGGGACAAACTATGCAAAAATAAAAAGAAAACGCAAGATTCCTTAGTTTTAAATCAGAATAAAGTTGTTAGTTGAACATCACATCATAATCATAATATTACATCTGTAATCCTTTGTACCACTGAGATGACAGTATATATGCATTTGCAAAGAACATTTGCATTCATTTATACATGTATGTTTTTTTTTACTTTTATCTAAATCACCCAGAATCCAATGAGGAAAAAGAAAACATCATAAATGAGCCAACAATATTAGCATTATCACAATCCAAAATTGTAGAAATAACAAGGATAGCAAAAAAAGAACATTCTTTAGTCCTATGGTTGTGTGGTAAAATGATTAAATACCAGAAAGCTGAAATGAGAAATGAGATTACACATATATGTAATGAAAAAAATTAAACACAATTCAAGATTTCTTTTTATAGTAATAGAATACATATTCCATAAACAGTGTAGATTGTATAAAGTATTGTAAATACTACAGATATATGTTATCCTGAACTCAGTGTCTAGGAAATTTTAAGGCATTGCGTTTCAATCCATAAAGCCAGAAAATGGGTACGAGTGGGCCAGAGAAATCCACCTGGAAAGTGTATAATTCAAGCAGGTCATCACACAGACTCTGAAAGGACAACTGTCCTTTGGCCATGTCCAGAATGACTCTGATTCCATTAGGGTTGCTGTGCTTAACAGAGGTCTTTATATTATCATGCAAAGCATTCAGTTGCCCACTGCTCCACTCCAAACACCAAGATGAAGAAGTTCTTCCCAACCTCTCGTTATGCTTCAGACTGGGATACGCCACACCAACAGCCCATCCAGTGCTGAATGTGGTGTCCACATCCCAGTAAACCCACCCTTCTCTGAATTTTTGCTTTGCCATCCACTGACAGGCATCAAAACGCCCGTTTGATGTTCTAGCTTGGTGCCCCTGTTGCGTTTCCACTGTATGGTTCTCTGTGTCAAAAAACAGCCGTCTGTTTCCAAGCTGGGGAGAAAAGGAAAGCTCAACAAACTCTGCATGAGGAGCAGCTGGGAGGGAGAGAAAGACATTTAGTTAGGACACGTTAAACAAGAATATCACCAAAGACACATTTTTAATTCAAGCATGCATAAAAAAACAATGGTAGCATTACCCACAGAACTGTCTCTGTTGCAATACTGTGCTCCTGCACTGGGAGTAAGACCAGCATCCTCAAACAGAGATTCTGAATTCTCTGGAGCCTCCTCTACAAACTCCTGTGAACCCTCCTGTGAAAAATTGTTTTTAACAATCAGCTACTTTCCATGAGTAAATAACATTGAATATGTATGTAAATATATTTCTCACACTTCGATTTCCAAATCTCTTATCTAGACATCTCACCAGAAAATTGTTGGGTCTCATCCACTTCCCATATGAACACACATATGCTTTTGAAATAATCTGCATTGTATGAATTGCTATATGAGTAAAGGTGACTTGACATACAACTTATAATGAATCATCAAAATGTTTGCACTAATATTGAACAGTTTAGTGTGTGTTAGGGCTGCACAATTAATTGAATTTTTAATCGTGATTACAAAAGTAAATTTTACTCTTTTTTTTATATTTAAAGAAGAAACTATATATAAACATGCAGTTGCTTCAAACAGTGGTATAAATCTATTGAAAACATCATTCAATGTAAATTGTGATAATCGTAATTAATAATCACAATTACAATTTCAAGGGAATAATCAACAATTATGATTTTTTTTCATAATCGTGCAGCCCTGTGTGAATTATTATTATTGTTATTTTTATTTATTTTTTTTAGCAACCATTACTCCAGTCTTCAGTGTCATGATCTTTCAGAAACCATTCTAATATGCTGATTTGGTGCAGAATTACACTTCTAAATATAAGCAATGTTGAAAATAGTAGTGCTGTTTAATATTTTTGAACATAATTTCTTTTAAATTGTTAAATCTAAACATTATAAATGTCTTTACTGTCATTTTAATGTGTCATTGTTGAAGTAAAATAATTAGTAAATGGAAATGCACATTAATATTTTCAGAAATTGGATAAATAAGTGGCCCTACGATAAGCAGAAAAACAATTATGTCTAATCTTTGCCAGTGTAAATGTAAACTGAGGTGATTTCTGCATGTCAATCATTTTGCACTGTCACAATGTGCCAGAATCTGAGAGTGCTTTAGATGAACATTTTATGTTTTTAAATATTTGGGAGGATAGCAAATGTATCAGTCTATCAACAATAGCTTAGAAGAAGCAAGGCGTATATAAACATCAGTAAAGCTTTTAATAAAGGAAGCTGAGAGTGACAAAGTGCATGTAAACAGATGCCATTCATACTTTGTAGGTTGTAGATAGGAGCATGGCTTATTAGGTGGCGGAAGTTCTACAATGGCTAACATCACATAGAGGACCTAATTATTTACATTTAGTTATGTAGTGTTTTCCCACACAGAAAACTGTACACACATACAAACAAACACAAAAAAGGTCACAGTATATAATCAGATACCAAAGGTGCTGTACCTCTTCAGACTGAGAAGGTAGTTCCTGATGATCCACTGATGTCAGACTAAAACTTCTGCCTGCATAACAACTTGAAGCATCACTGTCTAAAGATGAACTGGAAACATCCATCGAAACAATCGAGGAATCATAAATGCCCAACCCATCCTGAGAGTGATTCAAAATTCACTCATTATTTCTTAAGACATTTTTTTTTCATATAGCACATATGTACAAATTTAAAAATATTAAGCATTAAACTTACAACCTCATAAGTCTGATTTGAATTTAGCTCGGTTGAAAGTGTATCTTCTGTCTTTTTGATCTCAGCTTTTAACCAATCCAGACGTTTCATTAAACTCTCCTAAAGAGCAATCAGTCCCAGTAAAAGTTAGAAAAAGCACAAAATAAGCAACCCAGATGTGTGTGTATGCATATGTGATTAACATCAGTTTTTTGTTAGCTGACCAATAACACAAATAACTTTAAATAAATAAATAAATGAATGAATAAAATGAATTAGTTCCCCACTGAAAACGTCTATTTAAGCCAGTCTAAGATGATAAAGACAGTCTCAGAGTCTGGTCAGCTGAAAAGTGCCCAAAACCAATCAACATATCAGCCATGACCAGTAAATTAAGCTTAGGCTGATTAACCAAGGTTCTCTACCCCCAAAGCCACCTACCACATCCTATAGTGCAGGGGTGCTCAACCATGTTCCTGGAGATCTACTTTCCTGCAGAATTCAGCTCCAACCCTGATCAAAGACACCTGAACCAGCTAATTAGGATCTGAAGGAACACTTGATAATTATAGACAGGTGTGTTTGATCAGGGTTGGAACTAAACTCTGCAGGAAGGTAGACCTCCAGGAACAGGGTTGGGCACCCCTGCTATAGTGTAACGTAGGCCTATTTTAAGAACAAATAGCCCATGCAGTATCTCAATTAATACGTAAAACGTTATATGTTTTATAGTCTTGCTATAGTTTTAGATTAAGTAGCATTGGCTGATAAAATAAAACCATGAACTTGATAAGATTGAGACAATGAACTTGCCACTTTTGTAATCGTTCTTCCAGCGTGTTGCGTTTGATCTGCCTGATCTATTTCTGCCAGAACTTGCTCCCATTTTTCGCGACCACCAAGATCCTGTAATTCCAGTATGTTATACAGAGTGAAATTCATCTCTAGTTTACTATTGCTAACATCTGCCCGACATTGTGGACAATCTCTCTTTGCGCTGCTCTTTGCCCAACATGCATTGATGCACTTCTGACAATAGTTATGTCCACAAACTAGTGTAACTGGCTTTGTGAAAATCTCAATACATATCGAGCATTTAAGATTATTCGCGACGAACTTCACAATATCCTCGTATAATAGCGACATCATGTCAAGATGTTTTTCGGAATCGAAACTGAAAGTCTAGGAAACGCTTTATTTTCTTGTGCAAAGCGTCTATTCGTATTCGGAACCAAAGTCACAAGCACCGTGTTTCCCCACGAGTCCTTAACGTCGGACTTGTCAGGGAAATGCATGCATGGGGCACATTCAGAAGTAACTAAAACATAGAATTGTGGCGATCAAACATGTGGATCGCAAAACGCCTCCTGTCTTCCATCTTCCTCAAAGGTAATAAATAATAACAACACTTGTAAAGATATTAGGTATAATAATTCAATTAGAGCTAGCCCTTGAGTTGTCTATCAAGGACTAAAAAGTATGTTCCAGTATCACAGATCTTGTTAGTACTTGTATTATCAGTTGCACTAATTTAATTAAAAGTTCAAAGTTATGTATATAGTGCAAAGTTTTTAACTGAATTATGTATATTTGTCCCTGGACACCATAAGGCTCTTTTTTATTTGAGATTTATACATCATCTCAAAGCTGAATAAATAAGCTTCCACTGATGTATGGTTTGTTAGGATAGGACAGTTTTTGGCAGGGATACAACAATTTGAAAATCTGGAATCTGTGGGTGCAAAAAAAAAATCAGAATATTGGGAAAATTGACTTTGAAGTTGTCCAAATGAAGTTCTTAGCAATGCATATTACTAATTAAAAGATTAAGTTTTTGATATATTTACGGTAGGAAATTTACAAAAGATCTTCATGGAACATGATCTTCACTTAATACCCTAATGATGTTTGGTATAAAAGAAAACAAAAACCGTAATTGTGACCTATTCAGTGTATTTTGGCTATGATGAATGAAGTTTCTTAGTTGGGACTAAGATCTAACTCTACTGACACTATCGAATGGGAACAAAAACTTGAACCAAATTGAGCTAAACAATTACAGCATTGCCTTCTGTGGAGCTGCTTTAATAACTAAAATTGAAAATTGATTGTTGTTTGATGATGGATTAACTTTGCAACAATGGCTGTAATAAAAATGTGAGTTGACTTGAATGAATGATGGATATTTTAGTCTCACAATGTGCATGCATGTTTTGTTTGTTTGATTACTTTCTGACTAAATCATTGATTGCTTACAGGACATTACAGTCTGTTCTGTCGTCCCCCGAGATCCGTTCTTGAATATGAGCTTAGATTCTTGCACTGCACCTGTTGCAGAAGGAGCAGAATCATGATCTCTGGGCTTGACAACCTGAATGCATCCATTTCCTCTGAATTATGCCAAGAAAAGGACAAACCCCTGGACTCATGTTATACCGCAGAGCAGCGTGGTGTCATCCTTCAGCGACTCAATACAGCGACAGAGTCAGAACTGGAACAGGTCAAACTGCTGCGAGGACGGAAAGCGGTTAACATCGTCAAATACAGAACCACACATGGACCATTCAACAGTCTGGAGAGCGTCATGAATGTGCCCTTACTGAAACACAAGAGTGCTGTCATAGTCTTTGACTCCATCCTTAAACCAGCTGACAAGAAGGAGAGGAAAAAGGGAAAAGTCCATCTGGCTAAATTTATAAGACCTGAGGTTGACCGAGCTCTTTTGGAGGTGAGGCAGATCTGTCTAAACCACTACATTTAATAGCTTTTGTGAATAAGAAGTTTTGTGCTATTTTTTATTTTTGAATGTCTTGCAGGATGCAAGCTCTATCGTGTCCATTGTTTGTGGTACTAATAAAATTGCATGGACGCACATGGATCGTGCAAGAACGGTCTTAGACTGGCAGCAAGCAGAGTGCAAGAGTTTTATGAAAGGAACATACATGGCATCTGATTATTTGGAAGATGTGAGTTACTAATTTGTGTTTTTTGCCATTCATTTATTTGAGACTCAAATAAATCGCATGGGTTGTTGATTAGATGGAGGCGGATCTTAAGGCAAACTTGCAGTCGATAGTAAGAAAGGGGCAAAAAAAATCATAAAATTATTGATAGAAGTCTGATTGAATATTTAGTAATGACATTTTGATTAAAAATTATTAGCTCAAAAAATGTTTAAAAATTAAACATACATAGATGAATCATTCACAGTAAAATCAATAACATGCTTTTAGTAATATATTTATGAATTTCCATTCCATGTTGACTTCGAAAATCTTTTTTCGAAGAGTTTAGCTTCAACCTTAATTAAACACACCTGAACCAGCTAATCAAGGTCTTAATAGGTATACTTGAAATTTCCAGGCAGGTGTGTAGAGACAAGTTGTAGCTAAACTCTGCAGGCCCTCCAGGATCAAGTTTGATGACCTCTGCAATAGAAGATACTTTGAAGAATGTTTTAGCATTTTAAGCTCTCGTCAAGTGTTGCTGGTTTACCTTCTATATAGAGATTGTTATATTAATGCACCATATTTGATATTAATTTTCAAAGTAATGACCTCTCTGAAAGTGAATAATAATTTCTATTTTTTTTGTCAACCCCAGATCTCTACTGTTATTTCAAGCTTCCCTCCTGCCGACTTTTTTTTGGTGGAGAAGCCAAGCATCTCTCCCCAGAATACTTCTCTTTATCCGGTCTTGGTCCACCTCCGGACAGTAGAGGCCATGCTATTTGCTTTACTCTCTCCAGCGAGGGAAGCAGGAAGCCCCCCAAAAGTCCTTAATATGATGCGCACAGCTGTCGGTCGCCATTTCAACCTAATAGTGGGAGATTGTCGGACAAGTGGAGCTCAGACAGTAAAGAAGATGATGACGGAGTCTGTGATGAAGCAAAACCCACGTGTACTTTTTCCTCATGACTTGGTGTTAAAGCACAGAAACTCCTTTCAGATGAGCAGTAGAAACCGAGGTGAAGAGCTATGTGACGCTCTTCTGCAAGCTGTTGCGTTTTTCGAACTCCTGCGGGAATGAATCGCTACTCGATGACTATTTCTTATTTGTTGGACATTGGAGCTACCTGTCCCTTCCACTGAATAATTATTATGCAATGCTTACTCTGAACTAAAAAGTTCATATTAAAGCTAATTTATGTTGCTTGAACCTGACAGGATTTTATTATTTTATTTCTGTAAGTGTTAAACTAGAAATAAGCCAGTGTTTAGAAACTTCATAAATTTAAAGGTTAAATGTCTGTAGATGAAAATCTACAGTAAGACTGTATTATATATGATATTATAGCAATATTAAAGGGGGACAGTTCACCCCAAAATGAAAATTGCCCCTTCAATTATTCCAAACTGTTTTCTGTTGAACACAAAAGATGATATCTTGAACATGTGGGTAACAAAAAAACATTCGCAAAAAAAGACCATGAGAACAGTTGGTTAAATATAACACTTGGATGGGAATTTTATGTCTACTACAATGAAGTTCATACATTATGCTTATTTGAGGTACTAGTGAAAGTTCCCACTTCTAATCAGAAAAATATATATTTTTATTTGCCAAGAATAAATGATCTATCAAACAAATTTCTGCAACCACCTACAAACACAAGTCACACACGTCACCATACAGTTTAGAAGTCATGGAGGATTTTCTAGAGCAGTATGTCAATCTCGCATCAAGGGAAATCCAAGGCCGTAAATTCCAGCAAGCTTCTAGGCAGGTGAAGGCTTGAGAGGTAGTGTGACCGTCTAAAAAGTGATAGACAAAAAAAGAAGTCTTAATCATTAAAATAAACAATAAATGTGTTTAAATCACATTACATAAATTCAACAAATATTAAATTAAAGAATTTCTGTATATAAATTTTTTTATAAATTTATAATTTTATAATTTTTTTATAATTTAAAAATACAAAATACCTAAAGGAGTGCTGTTCCTTAATTCTCTCAGATCTACAGATTGAGCGCAGAGTGGGTAGGTAGTCCATGAAAAGAACATGTTTATTACTATGACAATAGAACTTTTTGCTGGAGATTAGATTAGATATGATCTCATTGCGCTTCTGGACACCACTGCAAAAGAAGTCAGAATCAGATCCCGCAAAATAAAAATGTGTACACATAACATGCACACAGATGAAATTAAAGCTTCATGTAAACTTTAAATATTAATATTAAATTAATATACTCACCTAGGTTCACAGAATTTGCATCTACACATTCTAAGGGTTTTTTTGTCAGATGGCAGAGACAGGGCACAAATCATTTGTTTCCATCTCTCTGAAGACAACTCCTCCCTTAGTCTTTCAGCCTCCATCCAGACCCCAGAGAGTTCAGTCCGACACTGATGGAAACTCAGACCTTCCACATTGGCCAATATCTGTGATGAATTCTCAAAACTTTGTCCGATCTGCTCCTCTCTTGGCAAGTCCAATAAGCCATCCTTCACTGTGGCGCCCATCCAACCGAGAGGTTCCGGTTTGCAAAGCCCAGATTCACTATGAGATGGTCTTTGTAAACAAGCATCCAGAAAAGACATGTTTTCAAAAAACTTTGCAATGCATACCAAGTGTTGAAAAACCAGCCTGAGTGATTTATCTAGTCCATGGACATTTTTTGTTTGCTTTGAAGGGACTGAAGACTTATAAGATTCATCCAATGAAAAAAGTTTGAGATGCGGGATTGAATGTGGGTAAGAAAAAGTTTTTGGCTCACAAGGTGACAAATGTTTTTTTCTTCTGCATGTAGAGAGCTTGTCTGGTCTAACCTTGTGTACACTTGTGGAAGTCTGTAACATCAAGCCTTTGACTGGCTTTTCTCCTTTCATCTTGGGATTTATTGACTGTTGCTGATAGGAGGATTGAGATGAGAAATGTGGAGAAAAGAGACTTTCAATGCTAGAATACAGTAGACCTGCTCCCATTTTCTCTGCCAGGATCTCCAGATACCTGCTGTTTTCCAGCTCAGTCCAGGTTTTACACTGTGTAATTTAAGACAGAATACATACATCAACTTCTGCTTATGAATTAGTGCAAATGGCTTACTGGCTCTGCGAGACTATCAGCATAAAGTATGGTCCACTTTGATGCTTATTCATGTGAAGATCCAATCACTTATTCATGCCAAAATTAAACATTTCTTAATTTACTCACCCTCATTTCATTCCATTTACATGACTTACTTTTTTCCCCTGATAAAAAAACCACAGATTTCTAGAAAAAATAATCTCCAAGTCCAAATAATGCATGTAAACAGATTACAAAATGTTGACGCTTAAAAAAAATGTATTTTGAGGCAAAGCAATAGCAATATTTTGTGGGGGGGTTTTTTAGCTATAAACAATTGCTTCCAGCCAACAATATGTTTTCAGTAGAGGGTCATGTTTGCTTGATGTAAATGCAAGTGCATTGTGAAGCTCACGTGAGACAGAAGCATTACATCGACTCACAGAGAAGGATTACATTTTTTAAAAATCTTTGTTTGAGAAAGGAAGTCACACATCTGGGATAGAAGACAGGTGAAGTGACAAACCAGTTTAATTTGAAGATAAATATTTTAAATTGATAATGCTATAATACACCAAGACCTCTACACTTGTATATCATAGTACATATAGACCAATTCGATGCTGGCAAACAGTGATAACTTTTTTGTGGGCGGAGCATATCTGGTGGCAGAGGATGACAGTTTTCAAGTAGAAGTCTCTGTAACTGTAGGGCTAATAAAATATGTTCCCTATGAACTGCATTTGTGGATATTATGTAGATCTATTGTTTAAATCAAATTTATGCTTTAAAAGTAATCATAGCAGGTTTCATTCATTAATCTGTCTGTTTAAACATTTGCGTTTAGCTTCAAATGGCATCTCTGATGACAGTATTCTATAAAAATGATTTGCATTCCAATTCTGACATCCAAAGGCACAATACATTTTCTCTTAGTGGATTTTACCCATTTCACTCCACTTGTTACCAGTGTTTTTCTGCCACCACAATGCACGCACAGCTGCAAGTGATGTAACTGTGACGTCTACTCCAAATTGGTCTAAGAATACTTGGAATGGGCACAAGATATTGTAATGAAATATTCTATAATAACATTTAAGAGAGCAGCAACAAGTAACTACACTCCACTGATGTGTCACACAATCTTGTAAAATGACAATCTTTTGGAGATTGTCGACTATTTGCATCTCTATAATTGCATGTGCAGAAAACTTAGTAAAGTAGTAATTTTTTCATAAAAAAGTATCAATCTGACTCACTTTGAGTATGTTCTTGAGAATTTGTAGTTCTGTGCTCCCTCCACCACTACAGACCCAGAGCTGAAGCTGGAGAATACTCTGTCTGATATCCCCCTTATTCCGACACAGCAAAAAGGCCAGATCTTCTGGATCAGCCCTCATGTCCTCCACCACACACAAACACTGCAGATAGCTCCTGACGGTTTGCTAATATTTTAAAGAAACATAATGTTAATACTTCATATAACTATGCAATTATCTGAAAAAATAGCAATGCCAGTAGACAACAAGCGCATGACAACTGTGCCATTAAAAGGTGAATAGTGGTTTCCAAAATCTGCTTTCAAATATATTGATTTTTCTCACCAGTGAAGGAGTTTGGAAATGGATTTCATCAAAATGCCCCTTAAGTCTTCCACTAAATGATGGGTCTGTAAAGAAGCAACATTTTAACAAACAAATAAATACTTGAGTGCATTTTATGCAATAAAGCACTGCTCACCATTGGTTGTCAGAATTATGGGTCTTTTGGTTCTACTCATGAAAGTCCTAATAGCTGCAAGAAATCCAACATCTTCAGGGAAAATGACATCAACCTGGGGAACACATTTAACATTGCCAGCACATTAAAAACGTATGTGAACAAGTCAAAAAGGGGTTTAAATCATGAAATGTTACGCAATCCGTTATGTAATACCTCCTCAAATAGTATTAGTGACATGGGGACTGTCCGGCCCTGTCCAGCTGAAGTAGGACCTTTAGACAGACACGGTGACTCCTGATCACCTTGTCTATTGTCCTCAAAATCAGACACTGATCTCTCAAGTCTACCTGGTTTCAGTTCTGTTGTAATTAGATTTGTGATGAATAATCAAAATAATAATAACATATTGTTCATATCCATAAAAGTATCCATGCTCAATTATTATTCTTTCAGACATTATACAAATGTTTTTTTTTTTTTTACCCAGACAAAGCAAAGACATTTATTAAATGCTTTAGTAAACCAGGCCCTTTGTTACTTGAAGTACCTTTTTAAAGTTCTTATATATCATGGCTGAATTATTCTGGTACACTTACCGTGCATATAATGTTCAGGACCATCAGAGATTTTACCTACAGACTTTCTGCTATTCAACTTGAAGAAGCGAGTGAGTTTTACTGGCTGTGGTTTAGTGCTTAAATGGGAAATGCTAGGAGAACTTGAAGTTTTCTTAGATGATGAAGTAACTTTTCTATGGCCTTCCTTGCCTGTGGAAAAAAGATAAAGTCAGTACTTTTAAAATTATTCAGATTCAATGCACAAAATTAAATATATATTTATCCACTTTTACTGATATGTCTTGTATGCAAGAATCCATGAGACTCCATTCAGTTTTTTTTTTTTTATCTGTGTAGGCATTTTATGCAAAACAATAGCCCTAGTCAGGAGTAAATGGAAAAACTAATTCACATGGCACCTCAGTGATAAAACACAGACTTGGATTGCGATTTATTAATGGTGGAGAAGCGAGTTCTGTGATGCTACAAACCCAGGAATGTGCTGCTCCACACAATTGTCTGCTGTAAATAAAATGCTGTATGTTTGGAATAGTAAGAATAAAAAAATTTTTACAACACCCTATTTATTACTTGATATTTAAATCTCCTGTTTATAGGAAAATAGATGTGCTATTGAAATGGTTTTCTCTCTTTTTTATTTATCTTTCAAAATGATGGATGTTATTCAAAGTGTGGAGATTAACAGAAATAAGTTAATGCAACCTCTTATTTATATAAGGTATCCATAAAGCTGCCAGGTTTATATTTTTACCTACATAATTGTGTATAAGACATATTTTAAAACGGTTAATTTCAAATGTTTATGTGCTTTTCTTCTTTTTTTTTTTTTGTTCTTAACAGCTCCCACTCGCTGTGGTGGAGCAGTTATGAAATACTGTTTTTGTAAACACTTTTTTTTAAATTACAGCGAAGTGCAAAAGTTAGCTACTGTACAGTGTTTAGCAGTGGTCAAATAGGATTTAAACAGTGAATTTTGAATCAGTTTCTTCTTGTGAACTCAGAGACGTGGATTCGGACTGCAAATTAATTATCACAAGACCCTGGCAATTGTCAAAAAACAGTAGGTAATCCAGGCAGGATTTATTCAAGGGTGGTCGGAGAGAAAAACAGACATTCTGGATTCAGAAGGCAATAAAATTACAGACTAACCCCTGTAAATGTTGAAAATAGTTTAGTCCCCATGAGAAACAATTACCGTCTAAATCAGGCTAATGTCAACTAATTACCCAAGAATTCATATTGTATAAACTAAAAGGTTCACTCACAAGGTCGATCAGGTTTGATTTCACTTTGGTTAATGATTGCAGATCTGAAGGTTGTAATTCTCTGAATGTCCACCTGATGAGATTGAGTTGCTTCTGTCAGCTGGGAGAGAATGAGACGACCGCAGCGCAGGACTGAGCTATTCACCTCGAACACCTGTGTGGACCATGAAACATGGTTGGTTATTGTAATACATGTAATAGCATTGGTATAAAGAGAACATAATGCACTGAGACCTTGAATCCCAGCTCTTGTGCACAGGCATACACAGCAGCTGTTTTGCCCACTCCTGATGGACCAATCATGAGCACTGTGTTACACAGCTCCTGCTCATGCTCTATGGATACAGTATCACCTTTAAAATCACCACAGTCCCATAACTCTACAGGTAAAGAAAAATTGACACAGATTTTTCAGTTTCAGAAAAAAAAAAATACAGATTGACATGTTATATTGTTATTGTAATAACTGCATGTGTTCTGTGTTGGCAATTTCATTACCATTACTATTATCCTTCTTCATCCTCCTTTCTTCTTGTCGTCTTCTCCTCTCCTCAATGTCTGCTCTTATTTTCCATTCTTTTAACCAGCTGCCATTGGAGGAATGAACAAAAGGAGATACAGTTGTCAATATTGTCTAGTATATCAATAAATGGCTATTATTATTATTATTATTGTGTGTAAATTACTTAGCAGACTATTTTTATTTTAAGTGACATAATTCTAGAAAGTTTCTCTTGAACAGTGGTTCAAGACTTTTTTGACTTCAAGGCCCCAATTATTTACAATAATATATATATTAAAATTAAGAATAAAATAAGTAGCTAATCATCTTTATTTATATAGTGTTTTATACAACACAGATTGTGTCAAAGCAGAAATTTAAGCAAAATTGTCTGTAAGTTTTAAGAGCTGAATGTTCTTCTATTCTGTTTAACCAATGAATTTTGTGAATCTTCAAGGCATTTACTTAATGATTTAGGATGATTCAAAATAATGATTAAAATATATACATTTTCAGTAACAATTTCTATTTTTTTTTCCTGAATTTCACTGACTGACACTAGTGGGAACTGCTGTTTTAGAATATGTTAGACTGTCTAGAATAAACATATTTGTGGGTTAACAATTCCCTTAATTATCAGGCTACACCAACCATCTGACATTATTGCAGTGTCACATTTCACCTGTGTAGTTTTCCTACTGATGCAGAGTTGCCAACGACTTCACTAGACTGTTGAGGCTGATATTTATCTGTCCAGAGAACATCCTCTCTTCCTAGATGACCAGGCCTCGGGTCCTGATGAACAGATTCATTCTCCACTGGTTCAGTGACTACAGCGCAGAACGTAGTTTGTTGTTGTCTGCGTTTTGTTCGGCTCAGTCTGTTTTTGTACTTTGCATGAGAGTGGGCCAAACCATCTGAAAATTGTTCCAAATCCAACTTATCGGCAGAAATACAGCCCTTGTTTGTCCTGTGACGTTTGTATGTCCTGTCACACGTCTGCTCCTCCAACTGTTGTTTTCTCTTTCTCTGGACAGAAGCTGAAATATGCTCAGAATCATCAGTTTTATCTGCTTCTGCAAATTAATGGCAGACAAAGAAGTCCAACATTGGAAAAAAAAAATACTTTCACAAAAGAGATTACAAAAAATGCATGTCCCACATCCTGACAGGCTTACATTATATCAATAATTTGTCCTGATTATTAGTCTTAGTTTTAGTTTGATTACTACATTTTAAAACAGCATTACAGCATTTAACAGATTTGTGTTTTTTTCCACCATAAGAAACCAGTAGCAGCATGATGTAAGGGTGGGTGGGCTATGTAGTTCTTTGACCCCAGGTAAAAGAGTAGAAAGGTATAGTTAATATAAAAAGTCCACACACCCTAATAAAACACAGCTCCACAGCTTTTTGAGATTAAACATTAAAGAAGCAGCAGGAATATCTGGCAGGTACTGATCACTTGCTGCATGTGACAACAATATTTTGTATATAATTTTCATATGATTTGGCTATGGGTTGGCCAGACATAAACTATTGCTCACAGGAGAATGAAAAAAAACAAACAAACATGTAAGCCTTCCTGAATTTCGCCAAAACCATGTGGCAAGATATTTTATGGTCTAAAACCAGTAGTCAAGACAGAAGGTATCATGGATAGTGTCAAATACCAGACATTCTGACACAAAACCTGCAGGGCTCCATTAAAATAATTAATGATTAAGGTGAATTTAACTTTCAGCATGATAACAACAATAAAAACATAAATATAAGCATATGGATTTTTTTATACCCACCATTAGTACAACAAAGAACTACATCTGTTTCTTCCTCTTTAAAAATATTAAAAGGTAAGCTGAGAACCGCTGTTTGTTTTTAAAAACATGTTTATTTTCCTACCCAAAGCAGAAATGTCCTCCTCGGGTGCAGTTCTCTTCTTCAGGAGAAGAGCGAAGAATGTGTGGACAGGAAACTGCAAATTGTGTATCTGAATCTCTTCCAGCAACTCACTGCTCATTTCACTGCCAAAGTTATTTCTCCATCCAGATTTCTGAGGGGGGAAAAATTGACAAAAGACTGAGCAAACCAATTATTCTACTACACTCTACAAAACAATCAGCAATATAAATATTAAATATCATATATAAATATATGTTGTTTTACATATACTGTGGAATTATTTGATATAAATATCAAGAAGGTGAACCTTACCACCTAACTCAATGGTTTTCAACCTTTTTGACTCAAAGGCACAGCTGTCCAAAACAATATTCAAATGTAATATATTAAATTAATTACCTACAATTAATTTTGGTATTCTACAAGTTATGCTCTGTATTCTAGAACTGTATGTTCCTCAACAAAAACAACAGATATTAAGGAAGAACAAAGAGAAATACGATTTCATTTATATTTAATTGTTTATTTTTAGCATTTTAATTTAGACTAATTTAATTAATAATATAATAACATTAATATGATAATATGAATTAATTAAATATATGAATTAAATATTACGTCATTCTGTAGGCCCTTAAACGTTTGAGGGCCCTATGGACTCCAGCCCCCTGGTTGAGAACTACTGACCTAACACAAATGCCATCTATCTGGCTGATACGGGTGACTTACATTAAATAAAAATGTTACACTGAAAACGATAAATATGTAGTTGATCCTCGCCTCTTATATCAGCAAAACAGTTTTAAGCAAACCCACCATTTCTTTGAGAGGTTTGACACTGGTTGATTCTTTACAGATGTGCCGAGCAGCCCTTGGGATTTGTCCAATGTTAACCTCTGGCTCATCCATCAAAAGATCCCTGTCACTGGTGTTTATTTGTAAACAGCTGGACAACACCTCTTTATCAGCTCTAAAGTGATCCATTTCTGGTTTTAAGCTTCTGTCCCTTGAACCACGTTCTCTTTCTGCAGGAATGGGGACGATCTGTAAACCCACATTGCTGCCCATCCTCTTTAATGTCAGTTTACTGCGTTTCAGATATCCCGTTGTAGATACCTCATTTTGCATTTGATAAACTTTTTGCACCGTTTGAGAATGGTGTCCTTCCTTTCTTATGCTTGCTGTGGGAAGATCTGGTGGTGTAGGAGGAAGAGCTGAACTGTCTTTATCGTCAGTAGGTATTGCAGCATCTTTAAATAGTTTTCCTTTACAGTTATCATCAGAAAATGAAATGGACTCCGTGGTCTCAGTCGAGTAGGTGGGATTGTTTCCACAGCCAGTGAAATTCTCCGATGTCTTTTGTGTTTTCCCTCGTTTTAGCCTGTTGTGTTTTGGGTGCACCTGGGTTTTGAGTTTGCTGTCCGTCTCTAGTAGCTTCTCTGTATAAACAGCTCTTCTGTCAGAGACACTTTCGGAAGAGTTCTTGATTCTAGTATGCTGAGGTAGAAAGGACGGTATCTCCATTGTGACATAGCGTTACATATAATCCATTCCTAAACTAAACACTGCAACACATCGCAGCTAGCATTGCTATTTTGATTGTTCATGGTTGCCATTTCTGGTTTTTGACTAAGAGCTATAGCCCTACATTTACGAAGAATGCAGCAAGCGTTCTGTGCCTTAGTACACTTTTTAATTCACGTAACTGATAAAGATTCGTAGTTGAAATCTGACGATCTAACTTTAAATCTCGCGCCTAACAGAAGGGCGCTAGTTAGTTGCATCATCAAATCAGATTCCTTCTCACATATGACGCTCACTTCGCCCATTGGATATGATTGTTGCGGGGGCGTGGCTTAATAAAATAATCCACTTCAAGTTAAATGCAAGATAAAAAAAAAAAAAAAAGTAACCTGACATTTACTGTTAAATAAATTGTTGTTCTAGCATTGTGTCCGTTTTGAAAATTATGTGAAATCGCGTATAGATGTACCCACAGCATTTTTGAGCACAATTAATTAAAATGCATTTAAACCAAGCATTTACACATCTTTAATTTGTAAAGTTTTCTTGTGTACACCAAACTTGTGCAGTTTGCAGAGGAAACAAATTGAAGGAGAAAGGATGCTGCATCTGATATACTTTGGCATGTACAACATCTGAACCTTGTAATAGCAACAAACTATTATATACCACATATCCAGTATTAACATCAGTTTGACATCACCTACACTGGATTGAAAACTGTTCTGGATCCTCACTTTAAATAGCATAATGAGGTTGGTTTACAAAGATCTATGAAACGAGGACTTCTAGTGGCTCAAACATAGGCAGTTCTCCTTACATGAGTGTGCATTTATATTGCTAATTAACAAGAGAACCGGTATTAAAAAAAATATACAAAGAAGATGCCATTCTAGGATGGAAAGATCTTCACACTCCACATGTTAAACAAGGAGCTGATAACAGACTGCAACATATATTCTAATTGGTCCAATCTAAAACAGATAAAAGGAGTATCTTTATGTTATGAAAAAAGTAAATGTTGCTTAGCTTTCAAATCCAACATGAGAAACCTGAATATAACAACTTAGTGTCCATATCAAAAATTCTGAGTCTACAGCCACTGAATAAGTAGTAACACAAGTGCTACCATGTGCTAAATAATCACTGAACGCACAGTGGTTAAACATAATCATAAAATGTATACAAAAAAAAAATCAAATAACGGTACTCCCAATTCTACAGTAACTCACTTTTTCGCATAATGGGTTTTCCGAAAAAAAAAAAAAGATTACACTAGACATGACTGCTGAAATGATAATGATATGACACAGTACACTGGAAAACTTGTTGAAAAATTGCATCAATTCAGTCAACAGCACTTGCGTCAGTCTGTAATACCAGCAGCTAACTCACAATCAAGTCTCAAATGGGCTCCTTATTAATAAACGGGCATATGGGCAGATCCGAAGTAGAACATATGTTCTAAGCCACAGATATTGTTGATTGAGATTGATGATTCCATGGGACAAGTATGGAGAATTTGAGTTCAAACTAGAGCTCGTTCATTATGTTCATAACCTGTCTTGTAAAACCGTCTGTTGTCAGTCTGACACTCCACTTTTGGTGCGTTTGCCATGTACTGAAAGACCCGAGGACACAGCATGACCATTGCAAGTGGCATCTGATGACTCCTGCCCCTCCTCTAGTTCAGGAAGTGACTCCTCTATCTCCTTCATACGGGCCATGGCCCGGTCAATGGTTGCTGTGGTGACCAGGTTGAAGTCATGCAGATTGACCAGGTGCAGCAGAAAGTTCCGACACAGATTCCTGCGAATTATGTATGGCCCGCAGTTTTCTACAAACAGCATGCTCGCCTGGCTCATCTGATTATCAGCAATGAATCTGGAGAAAGGACAGTTAGCAAAATAAGAACAGCACCAATAATCCAGCAATGTTGGATGTTTTTGTAAGTCTATGATCAAGGCTCTAAAAATACAATTAACATAAAAAAAAGAGACAATATGAATGCATGTTTACCCATTCTTCATAACATGAAGATTCCACAACTTCATTACTTCTTTTTCTCCTTCATTCACATCTGTGAATTCTTCAATTTGCTTCAAGCAAAATAAAACATACTAATTATGACTCGAAAACAGAATAGTTTTGGTCAGACTCATAATACATAAGAGTGTGAACTGTTTAATTCAAATGCAAAAGGTACTTGCTTGACCAGTCAACTAACCGTGGTGGTCTTTTCTCTGAGCCACTCTGGATCCTTCTCATCCTCACTGTCCACCTCCATCTCTTGTGGACGGAGGGGCATGCAGCTGTCGCTGTGGAAATACAGACGGTTATGTCCGCTCACATAAGTCCGCTGCTGCTCTGGCTCACCCTCCTCTGACTCCAAAAACTCAGACAGACTTGGCTTGGTTCGCTTTGGCCTAAATGAAAGTGAGGGATTATTAAACATCCATGGTTAACATTTCTGGCATCACAGCCATAGATAAAACAATAGAATGTGGCATTTATCTGTATTATACTTTTAGAGTGTGCAGCACACGTGATTTTTTCCAGCAAAAAGAACTTTTGAGTGACTGATGCAAAAGCATACACCATTTATGCTTAATATGCCAACAATAAGTAAGGTCATGCAAATGCTTAAACAGTTTTGTTGTTGTTGTTTTTTAAAATCAAGCAAAACTCATAATGGTTTAAGCAAAACCCAATTCAAAGACTTTGGCACATCACCCTGACTTTGTTCTACATAAAAACCTCCTCAGGCATTACGGCACCTTATTCATCATGCACATCCTCTATACAGTCATGGCCAAAAATATCGGCACCCTTGCAATTCTGTCAGAAAATGCAACACTTCCCTCAGAAAACTGTTCCAATTGCAAATGTTTTGGTATTCTCATGCTTACTGTTTTTGTTTGCACTGCAACAACACAAAAAAAAACAGAGAAGAAAAGTCAAACTTGATAATATTTCACACAGAACTCAGTTATTGTCACCTTGTCAAAATTGTAAGAATTAGTTGCTTTTAAAGCATGTGATGCTCCTGTAATTTGTATTTAGACACCTGTGGCAAGTATCAGGTGTGGGCAATATAGTAATCACACTTGCAACCAGTTAAAATGGAGAAAAGATGACTCAGCCTTTGTGTTGTGTGTCACACAGAGCATGCAGATAAGAAGTGTAAAGAGTTGTCTGTGGACAAACATGGACAATCTCAAGGTCTTTATCTTCATCTCTAAAGATTTTAATGTTCCTGTGTCCACTGTGCGCAATATCAAGAGGTTTACAGCCCATGGCATTGTAGCTAACCTCCCTGGACATGGATGGAAGAGCAAAATTAACGAAAAATTACAATGAAGGATTGTTCGAATGGTGGATAAAGAACCCTGATTAACTTCCAAACAAATTCAAGCTGATCTGCACACACAGGGTACAACAGTGTCAGCTCACACTATCCGTCGAAAAGGGATGCTATGGTAAGAGACCCAGGACACCACTGCTGACACAAAGGCATTAAAATGAAAGAGGTCTCCACCAGAGCCCATGGGTCTTCCAGCAGGACAATGACCCGAAACACAGAAATGGTTACAAGCAAAGCGCTGAAGAGTTCTGAAATGGCCAGCAATGAGTTCAGATCTGAATCCCATAGAACACCTGTGGCGAGATCTCAAAACTGCAGTTGGGAGAAGGAATCCTTCAAATCTCAATGACCTGGAGCAATTTGCAAAAGAAGAGTGGTCTAAAATTCCAGTACGGAGGTGTGAGAAACTCATTCATGGTTACAGGAAGCTATCAATTTCAGTTATTTTTTCCAAAGGGGGTGCTACCAAATATTAAGTTAAGGGTGCCAATAATTTTTTGGGTTCTGTGTGGAATTGTATCAGATTTGACTTTTCTTCTCTGTTTTTTGTGTTGTTCCAACGCAAAAAAAACAATAAATAAATATGTGAGTACCAAAACATTTGCAACTGCAAAAATTTTCTGAGAGAGGGGTTGCATTTTCTGACAGAATTGCAAGGGTGCCGATATTTTTGGCCATGGCTGTATATTTTGTCATTAAAACTGGAAAAAACCCAATTAAAAATAAAAAAAATTGAGCTGATTTTAAACAGTTGTCAGAGATAGAAACACACTTACTGCCTATAACAATGGTTTAAATTCAAATAGAAATTGTGACCATACTTTTTTGCTAGGTTAAATCATTTATAAGAAAAACTGCAACATTCAATTAATAATTGAGAATTGTGGATTTGGATTGGTGGGTTTAAGCATAAAACTAAACAAATATTAAAATGACCCTGTAGTCAACAATAATAGCATTTTTCCAAAACACACTGACACATTTTCATACCGACAAACAAGTATGTGGGTGACAGCTGTCCTCTTAACAGGACCGTTGCGGCTAAAGGCAAAGCCAGGCTGGCTGTGGATGTCTTGTGGATTGCCAACATATGACCCATCATAGCACTCGTTTATGGACACGTCTATCCGAGCACCTTTAGGATGAGGCTGGAAAACATAGCATTCAAGAACAATAAGTTACAGGACAAAGAACTCACTTGTAATTTTTTTTTTTACTATTTTTCTTAATTGTTCACAGACTATTGCATTTCTTACATTTTTTTTCATTCATGCTTGCTGCCTTATCACCCTAATGTATCAATACATTATAGTTCTGCATGGATATATTTACATACCAAGATATAGTAAAATCTCTATTTATAGACACTTTATATCATTACAATGATATATATCATCATACTACCCAGCCCCATGCTTAACTATCCAACTTTTTCCTCAGTAACTGATAAACACAGCCATGTTGGATTCTAACTTCCGTTTCGGTGCTCTCGTGTTCAGTTCTGCATAGAAAACCATGTTAAAATGAGGTTTAAAAAAAAAAAAAAAAAAAATTAAACATTTTCAATAAATATAAAAGTGTGCACAGGGTTATGCTGTGCTGTTGTTGGCTGCCACAGTAACGGTAATAAGCTTAAGGAATTCCTGTAAAATACTTGTTTTGCGTATCAGCAAATCTGTCTGTGTTCGGCACTATATGCCTTGCATAAATTATGAAAACGAGCATAGTTTGTAGCACTCAAGTCAAAATACTGCATGTATAATAATAAAATAATAATTTAAAGACAATGTGTGCTTTCATCATTTCGTGGACAAAATCCCACAATATTTGCCCTATCAAGAGTGTGTGTATATGTGCCCTCATCTGTTTTCAATGCAGCTAACCTCGCGTCGCTTCATGTCATCTTTTCACTCATAAACTATGACAGGGGAGTAACTAGAAAAAGACGGTCATTGCGACACTTTACAGTGATGAAACTATAGTGCCATGTGGTTTTTAAAACCATTTTCATAGGTTTAAGGTTATGGTATATCGACTAAAAAAAACATGTTAATTTGACTAGAAACACCAGAGACCAGGGCCCGTATTCACAAAACATCTTAAGGCTAAAAGTAGCTCATAACTTGCTGATTTAAGAGAAAATCTTAAAAATAACAGGCGTGTCTACACAATACAAACCATCACAGAAATTCCATTACAAACGTTACAAATCTTCAACTTTTAACCATTAAACCATTTAAAAAATTGTTTCCTGTAGTGTGTTTTGGGACATGTTCCATTAGGATTTTGTGGTTTTAAAACAAGCCAACAATAGTAGACGACCAATTACCAGTAGAGACCAACAGGCACCATTACAGTTACCACTAAAACCAGTACAATTCCCATTAAAACCAGTAAAACCATTACAAATTCTGTGATGGTTTTTATTGTTTCTTTCAGGAGGGAAAATGGCTGTTGTCGGCAATCTGCCTCAGAATGTAAACATTTTGTAAACAGATATGTTTTCCCATGCATTTTTTGGTTTTTGAGGTTATCCCAACTCCAAATTTTCCTTTGATTATATCCTTGTTTTCATTAACAAGTTGGGCAAGATGCTGTTCTTGCATCCAATTTGGTTTTCTTTTGTGTTTGCATGTCTTACTATCAGCCATGATTATTCAACTGTTAATTTAAAGGCTGTTTATATGCATATCCACTAACTGTTTACGAGAAGCACTCATGTAAAAGGCTATTAGCTGAACATATACTCAGTTGAACTGAACTGAGCTGGATGCTGACATCACTGAATTCAATGATGAACTGCCTTTAACTGAAAATTAAGTGTTTAATGTTGTCCTTTTGCATTATTGACACACTATTTTCCTATTTAATACTATAAAGCTGCTTTGACACAATCTGTATTGTTAAAAGCGCTATATAAATAAAGGTGATTTGTTTAATTAGTGACACTTAGCCTGCATTTTAAAATCTTTATTTGATTGAGGCAACCTTTTTTATTTGGATATGGCAACATAATAATCATGCTCTACGATATTTTTGAATAAATCTCTGACAGAGAGCCCTCCCCTATCAGGCAATCACTGTGTGCATAGTAAATATGCTGACATCATCCATAGCAAAAAGTTCAACCCCGCCCTTACTCTTAGCTTAAGACTTCCCTCTATTCCTTAGTAAAAGTTTGTCTCAGCAGCTTTGTGAATAGGTTTTAACAGAAAACTTTTAGCTAAAAACTTTTACTGCCATTTAAGAGAACTCTTAGTGGTAAAATATTTTTAAGATAAAATGTTTAGTGAATACGGGCTCAGAAATGTAAAGCATTGTTTCAGCTGGGCAAGACTTCCACGTCCAGGAAAAAGGTGGATATAAGGAAATTTTAACCTAATAAATTAATTCAATTCATCTTCTGAAATTAAACAAGCAGAGATTTATGAATGTGTCCAACTGTGCTCACCACATAGCTAAAGATGAATCTACTGTGGGAGAGTTTGAGGTGTTTCAGCAGGCTGTAGAGTTTACGGCAGTTGAGCGTGCACCAGGGACAGTGCAGGTCATCTCTGGCCTCTGTCTGCTGACGAGTGTTATTGTTGTATAGAAACTGTGGACAGAAATACAAGCATGTTGCATAAAGTTCTTGAGATTTGTTTTTACATTGCAGATGGTGCTCCAGTATACATATTAAGGATGGGCATGAGTACTCGGATGTGACAGCGGCGATCAATCATGAACGATGACTTAATTGTTTTTTTGGGGTTTTTTCCTGATGGTCTGATTTGTTAGCGTTAGACAGCATGCTTTCCTGACTGGTGAAGTAAACTGAAACAGGATTTAAAAAGTTAATCATAAAATCCAGTTATGTTGCCCGTTGTTCAACAAGAGCACGGTCAAGTTCATGTAAGCATTTGCATCCTTGTAAGTTGTAAGATTACTTTCATGTTATCTACATCTAATTAATCTCATATATGACAAGTTTGGTTGAGTTTATTAACCTGCTAGCAAAATTCTGCAGTTTATCAACCAGTGTTTAGCTTTAGGCTAAACTTTAGGCTACGTTTACACTAGTGTGTTTTCATTTGAAAATGCTATGGTAACACCTATCGTTTACACTACCGCAGCATTTCTGACCATCGAAAACACAGACTTTCGAAAATGTTGCAGACCCCGTTTTTAGTTTGAAAACTCCGGGGTTGTGTTTCAGTGTAAACAGGCCACAACAGAGACTTTTGAAAACGTTGACATGGCTGCTCATTGTTGCACCCATAGATATGTATTGGTAGATTCCCTATTTGACCTATATATAGCTATGGTTGTACCTGCATGAATGATCATGTGACATGCGCTTTTGGTTGTGTGGTGTGGATGGAAATCGTTTCTGAAATGGAGTGAAAACGCCAGTGTAGACGAGGATCGTTTTCATTTTAAAATGCTGTTTTAAAATGAAAAGCACTAGTGTTAACAAGGCCTTAGTTGCCCGTGTATCAGCGTTGTTGTTGCAGGAAGAGCGCATCCACATTGGGAGTTACTCAAACTAGCATGTGCACATTTGCATCCTTTTGTGCAGATATACATTGTAATAGGTATCTGGTTATTCTAATGTAGGATGCATTTGTCTGAGTTTATTAACCCGCTAGCAAAGTGCTGCAGAGTGTTTTTTTATTCACTGTTTCAGCTCAAATGCAATGTCTGACATTATTGACTATGAATAGGTTATTTGAGACGGTCATACAGCTTTTAGGTGTTTCTTTTTCTAGGATATTTGAATAGTATGTGACATAGAACAGGCTTCAGTGTACCAGAGTTCATTGCTTCAGCTTCACCTCATACAGCTATTCCTTTAGATGTTTCCTTTTCGATAACACTGATGCATCATGATCTAGCAGTGTTATTTTTTTTCTGCTCATATGTTCATGTTTTCATGTTATTTTTATTTGTCAACATTAACTTTGTGACAGTCTTAAAATATTATATTTATCTCTATGATGGACACGCCCTGTCACCAGAGTACTCTTTCTTTTTTTTTTTTTAGACCTATCAATAATCGAAACGAGAAATTGACAAAAATGGCCATCCCTATAACCGATGGTGTAAATTGTGTTTTCTATGAAGTAATATACAAGAAATTTTAAACAGTGCAATATACATGAATGTTCTATAATAAGAGGTTCATAATTCCTACCTGATAAAAGATGCGTAGTTTTTGTCTGGGTTCACAGGGGGACTGCTCTCTCCTGGTCTGTATGCTGGTGCTCACTGATTCTTTTGCCGCTGAGAGAACAAAATGTCAGCATTACAGGTCCATCACAAAAAGAGTCTTGATCAGACATTACGTAACAAATAACCTCACAAAAACTAAACAGACCAAGCAGACCGTGACTGCTAACAAACTTAACAACATAAGATGCTAGTTTGCTTCCTTACCAACAGGTGCAGTTCGGAGAGTGCTGGGTCTGCTGTCTGTAGTGCTGGTGTCAGAACTGCGGGTGGAGAGAGGTTTGGCCACAGGGGCTGTTGAGGGGTCACTGGGGTCACCTGTCCAGCGAAGGGTGAACTGCAAAGTTGGTCCCTGAGAGAAGGTCTCAAATGGGGGCAACCTCTTTAAAATACAAAAAACAACAGTTGTAATCTACATTGCCACTGAATGAAATCATACATCTTTTACAATTTGGCAAATTAGGCTTTATTTTTAAAAGCTAAATATTTTTTCCAAAAAAAAAAAAAAATTATGACTACATTTGACTGCTCAGCAGCTCCCCACAAGTGCTTTGTTCAGAACTTCAAATGATCACCAGAAAAGTTATCAGCTTATTCCCACCAGACATAACCAACCTTTCCATCGAGTATGGTCTCCCATGTGGCCCTCTTCTTGCTGACTGGACAGTCTTCAATCTGTTGCATGGAAACCTCATACTCTCCATCCAGCAGCTGCAGCCGTCTGAAGGACAATCATTATACAGTTATGCAGTTTTTCCTCACATAAGGAATTTTTCTGGCAGTTCTAAGTAAAACGAGGCCCTTTTAAGAACTGCTATTACTAACCTGTTTTTATCGAAAACAGTCATCTGAGCAACAAATGTTTCTGGGTTCTCTCCGTCACCTCTGTGGGATGAGTTTCTCTTCTTTCTGGATGGGAGTTCCTCTTTTACATCTACAAATAAAAGTATTGGGACTGTTTTGTTCCATTTTGGTCTGGTCTAGCATTTGTGAGGCTGAGGCTACAACAACTGCAGAAAGCAGTTCTCAATTAACTGTACTGACTATATTTGAAAATGTAAGGTGCTGACTTTAATAGTTCTTCATATCATCATGGACAGACGACAGAAAAGGTTCGATTTCAGTCAGTCACTCACCATCAGATTTTCTGAAAAAACATGATACTTCTTAAATTGTCATCCACCCCCTTGATACTTGGATATTAAAGGGTTTGTTCACCCAAAAATTAAAATACTGTCTTCACTTTATCACCCACGTTGTTCCAACCTGTATGACGTTCTTTATTCTGCTAAACACAATATTTTCAAGAACAGTTTTGGTGCACACAATGAAAGTCAGTGGGGTCTAAAGAACACTGGACCCCACTGACTTTCACTGTATGGAGCAAGATATCTCCTTTTGTGTTCCACAGAAGAAAATCATACAGGTCTGGAAAAACATGACACTGAGTAAATGACACCATTTTCATTTCTGGGTGAACTCCCTTTAACCTAACACACTAAAGCCATGAAAGAACTGAGGATGAAGTCTGCAGAGCTTTGACGCAGGATGTCACACACTGTGTACATACACTGCCACTCACCAATATTCTCATCTGCCTCACAGTTGATGAAGCCGTTGGGGTCTCTTTTGCCTGTGCGAGACACCCTGAAGAGAAGAGAATAGGATTTGACCATGTGACTGTTACTGGGCTCAAACTCATTGCTGGACACCAGCAGGGAAGGGAAGGCACCAGACTTGGTTTGGCTGAGATCCGGGTTCAAAGGCACCTGCTTTTTCCCCGTAGGCACTTGCTTTATAGGGCAGCTGACATCCTAAGGGAGCAAAATGACCAACATAACAAAAAGAAAGAGATTTTTAAAGCGGCATACTTTAATTGTTTTATCCACTTGTACGTTTTAAGTGATAGCTCACCCAAAAGTGAACATTTACTCACCCTCAAGTCACTCCAAACCCAAATAAATACATTTATATAAAATAACATAAAAGAGTAGCTCACCTTACGCTTTTTATGACAGACTTTGACAAGTAGCACCTCAAGTGAAACTGAGTTTTGATCATTTTCTGAGTTCTGACATGGCTTTTCTGGTTAAAAAGAAAATTATATCAGAACCCTAAAATGATGGTTGTACAGACCATGACAGAAAATGACAGACACTTTAGGCAAATTTAGACTCACCATTCTTGTGAAAAAATCCAGTGAATGTAAGTTGCAGATGTGAAGTCAAACTGAAATCACAAACGAAACAATTCAAATTCACCATCTGAAACCAAATGATCCTGTCACATTTTCCTATAACACAATTTTCAATTCAAACTATTCAGTTACTCTAAAAGTCACTGTTCATCTGAAAACAGTGGGCCAAAAACCATCTCTCTCTAGCAATTCAATAGACTACTTTTGGCCAGATTTTTGCCCCAGTTTGCAGACTGGAAGAGTCAGCACTTGTTGCCAAAAATCAGAACCACTCTGCACATTTTGGGCAGTTGGAGTTGACAGATTGTACAGAAAGTTACATAATACATGATAGGAAAAGACTTTTTTTTTTTTTTGCTTTAGACTATAATTCGATTCAGCCGGAGAATATCAGATATTGATATTTCGAGTTGTGTCGAGGCCCAGGTTTCTGCATCAGTTTGTTGTGTCAGGAACAACTTGAAAGTTTGGCAATCTATGATCCTCAGTAGTTTACTGCATAATGCCCAGTTTTGCCTCTATAACCATATACAAAGTCAGCAGGTCTATAATGGCATATGCTTGAAAATCTACTGCAAATTCAGATGTTAAAAGTTGAATAATGTATTCCAACCTTTAGGCTCATTATCTGTATAAGAACACAGCATGCTAAACATCTGTAGAAGACCAGTACCTCTGAGAGTCAGGCTCCCCTTTCATTCTCTCCACGTTGGACAGCAAATCATCCACTTTAAATGTTTTCCTAAAGAAAAAGACCAGTTTATTCAATAATCACACTGTAAGAGATCAAAGCAAAGTGGATTTCCAGATAACAAATTTTAGAACATAGAGAAGACCTACCTTTTGGCATTTGTTCGTGAGTTTCTATGAGACATAAAGGTGAGGGTCCTATGAAGTAGTATCGGCTGTGAAAAAGCAAGAAAAGAAATAAAACCAATTGCAACCAGACTCAACTGAGATGTTTATATCAATTCAGTGTTAAGCGTTTTGGTTAATTTACAAAGGTATACTCACGGCTATTAGGTTCCTTGTTCGTAGGAATCTGTATATTTGAGTAGGCTCTAAACAGAAAATACATTAATTAGTATTAATAAAACAAACTATTTTAAAGTTTCATAATGAAAACAACTTTTATCTGTCACTTTTTAAACCCTTCATGTACAATATAACTAGAGGGTTTTAAATATAACCGTCTGCAAAATTAGTTATTACTTAGTGATAGCAATGACAAACAGCATCATGTTAAAAAAAACAGCTATAGGACATCACAAAGCTAAATCCAAGGACCCCACATATCGAATAGCAATAATAGCAGACCAGAGTATTTTGTCATGATGAAGAGATGTGACAAATAGGAGTGTTTAATATAATTTCCCAAAAGCCAAGCGATGGAGATAACACTTTTACTTGGTGTGCTATATGAGACAGACATAGACATAGACTCACTCTCAAAGGCCTGCAGGAAGAGTTCATGGTCGGCCTGCAGCTGCTCCATCTTGGGCTTCTTTATGGAACTCACGCCAGAGGATGGGTATACAGCACCATTGGCTTTACAGTTCATCACCTGAGCCGAGTATTTCTGAGGAGCCATAATAAACTAACACCTAACCGAAACTTCACACCAAAACAACACCAGGCGAAAAGAATATCTGCACATTAATGACAGACAGCTGCCCTCGCTCCTTTACCCAGCTCTCTACCATCACCTAAACATCAGATATCGGTGGTTACAAGTCTCTCTGACTAGTGCATGTTTTAGTAAGAGTAAAACACATGAGTTGTAAATATGTTATTGGTGCGTCCTCAGTCTGGTCACTGATCCTCAACAGATGAAAATTAGCACGTTAGTTTGCGGTCCTTCACAGCGACGAAAACACAGTTAAGCGGCACCGGGTTATCCATCCATACAGGCAGCCGTTCATGTACTGGTTTAGATAAACGTTAAGATTTATTGAACATATATATATTATTCGCGACGAAATTGCGTTTATTTTGGATTGGAAAATCCTACCAAGTGATGGATATCGGTACTAGTGTATCGCCCGAGCCCTTGAGGAAAGTGTTGTGAGAACCCGCCCATGACAATGTGGCAGCCAATCGGAGACGTCATCTGGTGACATTGAGATTTTCTATTGGCCTGATTTACCTTGATAGACGCGACATTAAGATTGGTAGAGGAGACAAATTGCCGCCAAGAATGTTTTGGTTCTGGGAAGGGAGAGAACTCGGGGAAGAATAGCACGTATCGCGAGTTCTGTTTAGTTACTTACCTATTGTAAATGATCGTTTCAAATAAAATTACTAATGAAAATATGTACCGAAGTAATATTTGTGTTCTACATTTTAATCGAATGATAGAGTAAAAACTGTTGAAAACCGTTTACCCTCGTCACTCCACAAAGCTTCGCACTTCAGTAATTATTAATTATTAATGCTGTATATGTTTACTTACAATGAAGATTTAAAAAAAAAAAATTACAAAAAATACCGAGGCTCCATCAATCGAGTGCAGAATTCCCGTCGGAGTTTTTTTTCTGGTGAACAACCGGATGTAAAGCACATGACAACTTCCCGTCCCCACGTGTGTAGGGATGTGAAGCAAGTCTGGGTTCGTTATTCTGATAAAACTCTGAATATCTTACGCATTTATCTTAAGATTTACCTCACAACCTTTTAGAAATGGCTGATATTGTGCAACAACGATTAGAGGACAGAATACCAGCGGTTGAACAGTTAGAAAGAGTCGGTTTGTTCACCAATAAAGAAGTCAAGTGAGTATAACTGCACACACAAACACAATATACAGAAATAAGTGGTTCTACTTGCTTAAACAAGACTTTTGTTTCAGGTCTATGATGAAAAGATCTACTGCTCTTGAATACAAGCTGCACCGAGCAGTTCAGAGCAAAGATGATTATATTACATACATACAGGTCTGTATTGAGAAAGTGTTGTCTATCAGTTATCAGTTATCAGTACATGTATTGGTTGTCTGAAACATGATAGGTTGGGCTTTGGCTTTGCAAACCACCTTTCTAACCTGCTGCAAGGTCTGAATAGCTTGATATGTGACATGTAATTGGGTGTTTTTGTTTCTGTTCTTCATCAGTATGAAATAAACGTCCTAGAGCTCATCAAGAAGAGAAGAGCAGTGAGTAGAGCTTTGGTTTATTTATTTGTAAAATGTAGTTTTAGCCATGGCTATTTCTGGCATTGTGTAATGGTAAAAGTAAATATATGCACCCTAAACTGCACTGTTGTGTTTACAGAGAATTGGTTACCATTTTAAACGAGAGGAAATTGAGTATCCCATCATTCATTGCATAAACCGTGTTTTCAGAAGGGCTGAAACAAAATGGCAGGTTGGAAAACATGAGAAAATTAACCTTACGTTAGATGTTGTAATTTGATGTTTAGTTTTTAACTTAATTCAAATCAATTTCCTGTAGGAAGATGTGCAGCTCTGGCTTTCTCAAGTTGCCTTTAATAAGAAATGGGTATGTGGTTTTGTTATTAAACGTGTTATAAAAACAAGTAAATCTGTGATAAAATGTCTGTGTTTTTTTATGATTATGTCAGTTATTTTATTATGTTCTTTCATTCAGGGCACAAAGGCTAACCTCAGCAAGGTTTTGTCATCTATGTTAGCTATCCATCCTGACAAACCAGGTAAACTTTTTTTTTTTTTTTTAACTTTTAGTTTTAGTTGGTTTGCCTAAAATGTCTATTATTCTATATAGTGTTCATATTTATTTATGTCAGAGATCTAAGAAATTTCATAGTAGATTGTCAGAAATAAAAGAATTTCACAATGCTTGCAGCTTTGTGGATAATGGCTGCTAAGTGTGAGATGGAGGACAGGAACTCTTCAGAGAGTGCCCGACATCTCTTCCTCCGTGCCTTGCGCTTTCATCCTGAGAATAAGAAAGTCTATCAGGAGGTGAGGAGACACTGGCATCTCTTTGAATTAGCTTGAAAAATGAATAAAACATTGAATTATAAAAGATCCACACTGATGTTTATATACTAAAACTTTGTATGTGTGCACAGTATTTCCGGATGGAGCTCATGCATGCTGAGAAACTGAGGAAACAAAAGCAGGAGTTGGAACAAGCTGGAATAGATGTGGTAGGGTTATAGTTGTAGATCTGGGCCTTTTCTTGGTTGAATAAAATAATTAAAAAGCGAGTAACAAAACATGTTTTTTTTTAATTTAGGAAGAATATAATTTTTCTCCGGAAATCTTGAGTGGAAAAATTGCTGAGGTGGTGTACAGAAATGCTGCAGAAAAAATAAAAGGTCAGCTAAATTTCCACAGAACTGTTCAACTCAACATTAGCTGAGTATTAGCCGAGTGTTGTATTGATCTGTCTTGTCTTATCAGGGGCTGAATTCATCTTATCGCTGCTACAGATTGCTGCCATCTTTGACTTCACAAAGGAGCTACAGGACACCATCCTGCAAGAGTACAGAGTCTTTTCCACTGCCTACCTTTTTGCCTACCTTTTCTAAAATCAGACAATTTACATAGACACATTTCTTAGGGTTTGACTCATTTTTGCTTAATAATCAGCAATAAAAATGCTGTGCTAGGAGCTATTGTAAATTAACGCAAAACTGGTATTGGTAAAATCCATTTACAGGAAGTCATGAAAAGGTGATGTTTTAAATGATGTCTGTGTTCAGTTTGCAGAGTCAATATGTTGATGACTGCTTAATGTGGGATTTCATGGCTAAGCGTGAGCTGGATGCTGCTGGGGCCCCAGAGCTGCAGTCTGCGAAAGGGAGAGCCTCTGATACAGACCGCAGAGAAGAACGCTGCTGTGTTGTTTATGAGGAGGCTCTAAAGAGCCTTAATACAGGTATCGTGATGTAACACTGACTTCAGACCTATGTTTAGTATTTGCATCAATACTAAGCTAGATTTCAGTAGTGGAATATGAGTGGATTTTAGCAGTATGTAATTTGCCTACTGATGTGTAATTTATTTTTGTAGAGGGCATGTGGACATGTTATGTCACATTCTGTCTTGAGAGATATAAGAGGAAGACAAATGTCACTGTACTCAAGGAAAAGGTAATCAACCTGTTGTTGTTTTTTTTTCTGGGGGGTGCAGCTTTTGTGATGATCTTTATCAGAATAACCTGGACATTATGTATTTGGGAAGCTTGATCGGTAACGCTTTATTTTAAGCTGTCCTTATTACACATTACATGTACTTACTATTATAATAACAATTAATTGTGCGTAATTACATGTAAGTAACCCTAAGCATATAGGAAGTACATGTAATTAATTAATATTACTCAGTACTTAACTGTATAATTACACAATAACAAGAACTCTGTAAAAATAAGGTGTAATTGTTTGATTTATATTAATCCATATTTATGAAAAAACAAAAGGCTTTTAGAACCTGAATATGACATTTTCCCCTACAAGTTAAAAGCATATGGAATTAGTTGTTTTTAACAACTGGTCATGTCATCACGCTAAATAATAGCCAATGCTAAAAGGTCTCACACATTACCTTTGAAATCTATGCCTTCCTGTGTCTCATTGTAATTTATTTTGATTTATATGTTTTTAATAGTTTATTAATACCAAGCTCTGTTCAAATTTTAGGTTATCAATTAAAAAAGTGATTTCTTTCATAGGAGTTTTATTATCTGTCTTCCGTTACTTATACTAACTTTTTTGCCTTTTTATACAATAGTGTTTTTGGTGTTTATTGCTGGGTTTTTTTAATCAAAGTGCGATTAATACATTGACTATTCACTTTTTCAGAGAAATGAACGATTACTCCGAGTCTTACAGGGTGCTCATGATGCCAAGCTTTTGCAAGAGACATTCTACATGAACTGGGTAATGTTCACTGTTAACAATCTCCTTGCGAAACCTCCTCCTTACACACCTCATGTAGCACTGGATTAAAATGGTGCTGCTGTAGTAATATAGGCCACTTTCTATCACCTCAAAAAACAGCTACAGGTCCTGCTGTCGTCAGGGGATACAGTATCTGCTACCCAGATCGCCATCACAGCCACCCAGCGCTTCAGCCAATCAGTTGAAATGTGGAGCTTCAGCCTCCAGACATTGGTCCATCTGGAGAGCACAGAGGCGGGACATCTATTCCAGGAAGCCCTGAAACACGTGAATCCCAAGGTAGCAGTTGTGCCACAGCTGCCTCTAAGTGGGACATCTAACAGCAGTTTTGCCCTAATTAGTCCACTTGAACAAATGAACTTCTCCTGAATGCTTTTCTTTAAAAAAAAAAAAATTTGACTTTCATCCATTGACATTTCTTCCATTGCTTTTAAGACGTACAGTTTATCAGTTAATGCTTTCCCTGGAAATTGAACCTCTGACCTTGGTGTTGCTAGCACCATGCTCTACTGTTTGAGCTACAGGAATTCCTAAATGTAACTGTAGTTAAGCGATAAGAGTCATCCTCTGGTAGGCTAACTTAGTTCTGTTTTTTTTCATAAACCAGCTAGTGAGAAATAGTCGTGTGTGCAGGATTATGAAGCCTGTAGTTACATAAGCCCACAAAGAGGCAATTATCCAACCAAATGGGAATATGATGCTATAGAGCGATATCAGCATGCATAACCTGTTCCATTTCTCAGTCCTTCATACTGTTTGTTTTGTCCAAACAATATGGTTCTCTCAGTTTCTTGCAGAATTAGAGATATTAAGGAAGAACAATGAGAGAACCCATTACTGTAATGAAATATAATATAATATGATGAGGTCCAAAATCTTTGTGGCAGCAGTGCAAATGCTCTTATTTTCATGAATTATATTATCAGCACAACAATTGTACATGAATTTCAGAATTTCTTTGACGCAGTGTAGTTAGGCTTAAAGGAGAACACCACTTCCAGAACAACTATTTACAAATAATTTACTCACCCCCTTGTCATCCACGATGTTCATGTCTGTCTTTCTTCACTTGTAAAGAAATTGTTTTTCGAGGAAAACATTTCAGCATTTTTCCTCATATAATGGACTGATATTGTGCCCTGATTTTGAACTTCCAAAATGCAGTTTAAATGCGGCTTCAAACGATCCCAAATGTGGTTGTAAACTATCCCAGCCGAGGAAGAAGGGTCTTATCTAGCG
>JAHKKF010494381.1:0-21673 GCA_019740295.1 Labeo calbasu | reverse complement strand
ATCCATCCATCTATAGTCTATCCATACATCCATCCTTCCATTTGTCCGTCCGTCCGTCCATCTATTTATCTATAGTTCTGTCGTTATCTATCTATCTATCTATCTATCTATCTATCTATCTACCTATCTATCTATCTATCTATCTATCTGTCATCTATCCTTCTGTTCATCCATCCATCTGTTCTGTCGTTCTATATCTATCATTCTATCGTTCTATCGTTCTGTCTATCTATATATTGTTCTATCTCTCTATCTGTCTATCTGTCGTTCTATCATTTTATCTATTTATCTATTGTTCTATCATTCTATTCTGTCATTCTATCATTCTATTCTATCGTTCTGTCATTCTGTCTATTGTCCTGTCATTTGTCCTTTTGATCACTATCATTCTTTTTGTCATTCTTTCTTTTCTTTTTTCTCATTCTATCCATCTATCATTCTGTCATTCTATCATTCTGTTATTCTGTCGATACAAATGTACTATGATTTACTGCCATTGTATCATTAAAAAAAACAAAAATATCAGTTTCAACAAATGACATAGCTTCAAATTCATTTGATTTAACAGCAGTAAACTGTAGTATTAAATGTACTTCTACTATTTCTATATAATGTGTTTGTAATATAGTAATGTTAATATTATTATATTTAATATATTAATTATTATATTTTGATGTGAGGTGTCTTTCAGTGTCAGTTTCTTTCATATTTATTGTCTTCCAGGTGAAAATCATGAATCACCTTCTTAAGATTACTCAGAAAAGTATGTATTTGGGTAATAATACTGATACTTGTTTTAGAAAAAACACATTTGTTGCTCTGTTGGCTCTTTCTTAGTGTGACATCAGAAAGCAAAATTACTTTGTTTACATACCGATGAACCAGATAAACAAGAATTGCTCTCCACAAATGCATGTTTACAGCTCTATTAGAAGTGTAACCCACATCAAATATGTTCCTTTGATCCTCATTTGACATGTGATGCCATCAGTATCATGTGCACGCAGCTTTCTTAGTTAGCTGGCAACCCACTGCTACCTTTGATAATGTTATCATAATGGCTTTGCAATGCAAATGAAAGGTGCTTCAGACTGACTGTGATTGCAGTTGTGCGTGCAATCCTGAAGAGCTCCGGACAGTTTGATCATTTTTTCCTCTTGATTTAACACTTTCCACATGAAGGAGAGCACTGGCTCTTTTTCAGGGACAATCACCCCCTTCTGTGAAGGTCATGAGGAAGTCAAACCCTTCAGCCTTCTGTTGCAGTAGTCACCATGGCAACGTACCCCGCCTTCCGCCGACGAAGACAAAAGCCACCGTATAGGGGGACGAGAAAAGAGGGGCATGTGTCGGAAAAGGAACTGATGCATATTCAGCAGACACACACATATGTTCTGAGCAAACTGCTCATCCCATGTGTGTTTGAGTTTGTCATTCATTTTTTTGCCCTTTAGGGCCAAAGGTTGCAATAGCTCTGAATTAGCTAAAATGGATCAGGTTTAGTGTGCGTATGCAGGTGTGCATGCTAATGTCAAAGCTGCTGTAGCACAGTGGTACTTCAGGGTAAATTTAACATGACTTTGACTCACTTCAAATGTAAGTTCTCTACAGAAAGGAAGTTTCCGCTGTGGTTGTTCGGCTTTTATGTGTTATACGGACTGGTCAGCATGTATAGCCGTGGACTCATTTGGAGGTAGAAAGTGTAGCCTTGAGGGTTGCTGAGAGAAAGGGCAAGGCTGTAGATCTCTCTGGTCTCCATGGAGATGGACGTCTTGCTCTCTCAATCCTTTCCTCATTAAAACGCGGCAAGGCACAAAGCCACGGATGATCATGTGATCCTGTATCTCGCCCTTCCTCTGGTGAAAGCCAATCCTCGAGTTGCAAAATAGATTACCCATGTTAGTGGTTACTTGAATGGAATTGTTCACACTGATGTAAATGCTGCCATTATATACTCACCCTCATGTTGTTTCAAACCCAGTTTGCTGTTTCTTCGTAGAATGCAAAAGAAGAATATTAACGGTCTTCATGCAGCTCCTTTCCACATGAAGATTCTGCAAAAAATCTCATTTTGTTATGTCAAAATTTAGATTAATCAGTATTAGGGCTAGTAAAGTGATTCAGTGAGTGATATTCTGTCTTTCTTTTGTTGCTTGATTAACATCAAAGCCAGGACAATAGCAACTAAATTAGGCTGCTGTCCCTTTAAAACCGAAAGCACGGATGCAATGTACTGACAAGTTAGATATTCTGAGTGTGTTTACGTGAATACTCGTCAAAACGGACCATTCCACATCATTTGTATCGTGTATTTCTCCGTTCACGAGATGCAAAAAAGCACTCGTGTGCTGTTTGAGAGGCGCTGCTTCGGTGTCTGCACTCATAAGACTGGACCGAACTGACTTCTCTTTTGCGTCATCAAATTTATCCGCAAGTCTGATCTTACTTACTCCCAGATATTTACATTTTTGAACGTTTTACGAAGCTGCGGTCACACTAGCAGTGACTTCTGTTGCTAGTGGGCGTTCTCACTACTAGTTGCCTTGACAGCGAATCAGGTTTCTTGCCGCTGAATACAAACATTTTGGAGGCCAAAGGCTAAATATATAATATAAATTAAATCTGTACATATAAACCAAAACGAATTAGAAGCAGAGCCTACTTTTTTCCATTGAGTATGTTTATCTATGGCTGAGAGGAGAACGATCATATGAGCTCTACCGTTTTCTTTCCTATTGGCTGTCGCTCCTAAAAGTCGCTCTTCATTTGCATAAAGTTGAGAGATTCTGATGTTACAGTTCATACGTACGGATTTAACCTCCTAACCATGCAGCAGATTCGTTCTGAATGAATCTCTCCCCAAATCGCCCCTTTCGGTTGTGTAGTGTACATAAAGATCGTTTCTAAAACGCAGTGTAAACACCAGTGTAGACGAGGATCGTTTTCATTTTAAAACGCCGTTTTAAAGGAGAAGTTCACTTCCAGAAGAAAAATTTACAGATAATGTACTCACCTCCTTGTCATCCAAGATGTTCATGTCTTTCTTTGTTCAGCAGTAAAGAAATTATATTTTATGAGGAAAACATTTCAGGATTTCTCTCCATATAATGGATATGTGTGGTGTCCTGTGGTGCCCAAAATGCAGTTTAAATGCAGCTTCAAATGGCTCTAAATGATCCCAGCCAAGGAAGAAGGGTCTTATCATTTGAAATGATCAGTCATTTTTGAAACAAACTGACAATTTATATACTTTTTAATCTCAAATGCTCATCTTGTCTCGTCTCTGCAATGTGTATGCGTCTGTGTAATCCTGGTCAATACAATTAAGGTATGTTGAAAAACTTGCGTCTTGTTCTCTTCTTCAACTTCAAAATCGTCCTATATCGCTCTTTTACCTTTTTTGTAAAGGGCGTTTGATCTTCTTTGCATGTCTACTTAGTAATCACTGGGTCGGTACTTCTGCAGCGATGTAGAAGTTGGCGAAGAAAACAAGATGGGAGTTTTCCGACTTACCCTAACTGTGTTGAACCGGAAAAAAACAAGTGTTCACGTAGACCTAGACAAGACGAGCGTCTGAGGTTAAAAAGTATATAAATTGTCAGTTTGTTTTGAAATAACGAATCGTTTTGCTAGGTAAGACCCTTCTTCCTCGGCTGGGATCATTTAGAGCCCTCTGAAGCCACATTTAAACTGCATTTTGGAAGTTCAAACTCACGGGCACTATAGAAGTCCACTATATGGAGAATATATGGAGAAGTCCAATATATGGATGTTTTCCTCAAATAAAAATGCATTAGACAAAACAAGGCCTTGGACACCCCTGTTATGAATGGATGTTACAGTAAACAGTGCAATATTTGTCAGAAAGCGTTATTGTTGCAGCAGCAAGACTTTTTATGCGACTGACTTTTTGAGTAAAACAAGTAAAAAATTGAATGTTAAAATATAGAGGGTGGGGCTTGATTTGAGCACACCTCCTGTTTACATTTACATTTTACATTTATTAATTTAGCAGACACTTTCACCCAAACCAACTTATGAATGAGGAATACAACAAGCTATTAATCTTAAAAGGATAGTTCACCTAAAAATGAAAATTACCCCATGATTTACTCACCCTCAAGCCATCCTAGGTGTATATGACTTTCTTCTTTCCGACGAGTACAATCGGAATTATAATTCTCTTCAGAAGACTTTATTATCCCCCCTAAAGCTATGTGGAGCTCTTTTTTGATGGATAGATACACTTTTTTGGGATTCAAAATCTCAACAGCCATTCACTGCCATTATAAAGCTGGGAAGAGCCAGGACTTTTTAAATGTAACTCCATTGTATTTGTCTGAAAGAAGAAAGGGTGTAATTTTCATTTTTGGGTGAACGATCCCTTTTAAGAGGCAATGAATCAAGGATTGTTAGGTTTCAGACTTTGTCCAGTTTTCAGATATTTACTGAAAATATTTTTTCAATAAATATTTTAAGATTATATGAAAACAAACATTTTTTGTGTGGATTAACATGCACAGATTATTGGTTCACTACAAGACTGGTAATGTGCGCTAGTAAATTTAAATAGGTTTAATTTTAATTCCATTATAACTTTAATAACTTTGGATCGACATAGCAGCGAGTAAACAATGACAGAATTTTCATTCGTAGGTAAACTGTTCCTTTAAGACATTAAAGTGAGGCAGCTTGTTTTTAGAAACCTCCTTTCCTTTTCCAAGAAGGAGAGAAGCTTTCAGTTGCTCATCCTGCAGCATTCATTTGAATATCACAGGCCCGTTGGGACTCAAACCTAATTTCTTCCCTTCCTCACTGTCTATCTTCCCTCAGCCCCAGGGCTTCTTATTTAATATACAATCAGCGTGATTTCCTGACAAGCATCTTGCGCATTGCACAGGGCCAGAGCACAGAGGCTTACGCTGCTCTTTGAGTTCCCACAGGCTTAATTAGCGCTGTTTGTTGACAGCTTTCAGGTTTCCACCACTGTCCTCCTGTAGGAGTAATAATGGTGTCATGTTGGTTGCTGCACCAGTGTAAAATCTATCAGTGCCCATCCCTGTTTCACACAGGTACTTAGAGATGAGTGATGTTAGCAGCTGGATAATTAATATGGGGTCTACCGTTTGTATGCTTGTTGTCGGTCGAGCGGCTCTGCTGGGGTTGTGTAGTATTCTCACACCTCCTAATGCGATCCACACAAGTGTGATATCATATACAGTACAAACAGAGAGGCGCTGTCCCGACTCGTTTTCTTCTCAAGGGATGATTGGATGTCTAATTAATGGTGAAAATTATAAGGATTTAAAGGGAGTGCAAGGTCATATGATTCAGTATGTGTATGTGTTGTTCCAAATTTATATCACTTTGTTTTTTTGTATTTGTGGAACACAAAAGGAGATGTTTTGAAGAATGTTCATGCTGCTGTTTTACCTACAGTGAGGAAAATGAATTTGGATTTATACTGCACAAAATTGGAATATCCAGCAAATCAAAGAGAACAAAATTGTCACTTCCTGATAAACCGGTACTAAATATCATCAAGAAAAGTAGGAGAAGCAGCTGGATATAATCATTTTCATTTATAATAACTTACTTGCACTTCAGAACAAGCAGATGAAACACAATAAATGTGGTCATTGCTTTTGGAGGTGGATGCCTGCTGTTTGGGAACACAGTTGTGCGAGACAGTTCCGGGAGGCAATTATACAGAAATACTTTGACGACAGACTTTGCTTGGGCATTTAGAAAAGGCCATAACATTTCAGATGCTGTGCAACAAGATCCGTCCACTGGTTAGTCAGGTTGTGACGTCCCATAATGCAAAGTCACGTGACTTTTTTTGATGCTCATAGGGGAATTTATTCGTTAAATGCATTTCCATCTCTCATTATTCACATAAACTCTTTTTCGCACAGGTCAAAAGCCACCTCAAGTAAGTGTGAAAGCTTTTTTGCAAATTAAGGAATTTTGGACTTGCCGTTTCCATCTCTCGTTTCTGATGCGATAAATATCTATAGAGAATATTTATAGCATTTGTTTTTTCTGGATGAGGTTAGAGTGTCTCAGTTTTAGTCATCTTTAACATGATTTTGTGCTGCCGTAGTAGCACTGCATCTTCTTCATCTTATTTATTTATATTTTTGCTGTTTTATGATGAGTGAAAGTTTCTGTTTTTTACGATGAGCGAATCAGCGCTAAAGTGCAATATCACAACCCACTGTGTTGGAGTATCAAGCTGATCAGTTACTGACGCTGGATTGTTTATAATATTGTCATATGTATAGAATTATTGTTACTCATTATTGTGATATAGTATGGTCAGTACACGGGCATTAAGACTTGTATGGCTTAATATAACATAAATAAGGTCTCTTATTGAAGTATAGAAAACACATGAAAGATTTCATACATATTTTGGACTATGGGGAAGATGCCATTATTTCAGTGACGTTAAATGGTTGCACTCGGTGAGCTACTGGCGCTACCTGTTGCTTTTTTTTTTTTTTTTTTTTTACCTCAGTGCAATTCTAAAACTAAAATACTGATACGATGACCACAGCTACTTAAAGAGCTTACAGGTAGAGGTGGACATGTAAAAGTGAACTTTGCATCTGATGACCCATTTAAATACTAGCTCTGTGTAATGAACGTGAACATTTTATGGTGTATTTTTAAAAGAAACCCTGGGTACTAAGACTTGTGGCTTAATATAACATAAATTATGTCTCTTACTGAAATATGCACTAGAAAACCCATGAAAGATTTATGTTACTTATAAAGTCTACATGATTTTCTAGATATTTTCTCGATGACGTCAAATAGCATTTTTACTGCAACACAACTCAGAAAGCACAACTCGGAAATAAAGTACTGATGCGATGCCACATTGTGAGGTTTTGGTTGTAATTTTCAGTCGAAGGACAACAAGAGAAGCAATGTAAGTCTTCACTGCTTTCCTAGTGATAAGAAGACGAGAAAAGAATAGGAAGATGCCTGTGGACAAATAAATATTCCTAAAGACCTGCGTCTTTGTTCTCTCCACTTTAGCCCTATTGCCTTTGAGGCTTTTAGTCGACCACAGCTACTGAAAGAGCTTACAAACGACAGAGACAAGAAACGCTACATGCCATCCTGGAAGGATGTAAACACCTTAGTACAGGGACCAATTCTCACTATTAACTAGTTGCTTATTAGCATGCATATTCCTAGCATATTGGCTGTTTATTAGTACTTATAAAGCACATATTCTGCATAACCTTATTCTATATCCCTAATGCTACTCAATACCTAAATTTAACAAGTACCTTACTAACTATTAAAGGAGAACTCCACTTTCAGAACAACAATTTGCTAATAATTTACTCACCCCCTTGTCATCCAAGATGTTCATGTCTTTCTGTCTTCAGTCGTAAAGAAATGATGGTTTTTGAGGGCACCAATGAAGTCCATTATATGGAGAAATATCCTGAAATGCTTTCCTCAAAAACCACTATTTCTTCACGACTGAAGACAGAAAGACATGAACATCTTGGATGACAAGGGGGTGAGTAAATTATTTGTGAATTGTTGTTCTGGAAGTGGACTTCTCCTTTAATAAGCAGCAAATAAGGAGTTTATTGAGGCAAAAGTCGGTTAACGGTTTGTTAATGGCAAGAATTGGACCTGAAAATAAAGTGTGACCGTACTTAATTATTTTGTCACATACATGTCTTATGGCCATCTTTTATTGGACTTTTTTATATTCTTTTTCATAAATTGCTTTTTTTATTGTGCAAATAATCCCCATTTACTTTCATTGCATGGAAAACCGTCAGGGATGTTCTGCTAGATTTCTTACATTTTTTCTTCATTAAAACAATTAAGTTTGCACTCCGAACAATATTTAAGCCTCTGATTTGATTTAGAAGTCTCCAGCAGAAGGGGTCGTAATTAGCATGCCATAAATGCCAACTGGATGCTAATTTATTTAGCGTATAACTCAGCAGTGTCGTAAGACAGACGCTTATGTGAGCAGAATGTCCCCTTTGGATCCGGTAGGACGATGCCAGACGTACATCAAGCCCCATAAAACTCTACGGCACTGCTTTGCCTTTGTCTTGCCATTTGTCCCACACTTCTGTCCCCTTTGTAGACACGTGTGTGTGTGTGTGTATACCTCAATTGGAACATAAACCCCATCTACCACTTCAACCAGGAGAGACCTAGTAGACCTGGAGGACAGTGGAGGAAGGGGACACGCATGTATTAAATGTCAATGAGTAACTGCAGACATGAATGATGCATGATTTTGGAGTGATGTCATAGAAGAACCATTTTGGGTTCCTCAAAGAAGCTTTCAGTGAAGAGTTCTTAAAAGAAACATTTTAAAAAAGAACATTTAAAAAAAAATACTTTTTACACTAAAAAGAACCTTTTGTGGAATGGAAAGGTTCCATGGAACCTTTGATGCTAATAAAGAACATTTATTTTTGAGGGTAACTTAAGTAATTTGCATTAATGGTGAAAGGTATGGTACTACTTTTTTTTAAAGATATCCAATGTAAGATTTTATTGATGTCAAGATGACCTAGGAAGCGGGTATCCTCGCATTTCCTACGGAAAATGAAAAAATCTAATTCAAGAGATTTTGAATGAGGAGCAGTCGTTTGGGGGGTTGTGGCTGGCAGGGGGTCACCCATCATGATTCGGGGACCCCTGCATGAATAGAGCAGGGGGGAGGACATGGACGCCTGCATGTCTAATAGTCTGAAACAGGCACATTGTATCCAGCTCGTGCCTCGGGATCTTTAGGTGCAGCAGATGTGAGTTATGCATGGCCATTTGAACATAATTAATCTCTGTCTCCTCTGCTCTCTGCCCCCCAGATCATCAGTACAGCCCGTCTCTGTGTCTTTGCACACTTGCACACGTGTCCCACAGGGAGGATGTGCGGGGGGGCAACCTCAGTTTAATTCTGCACAGATCTGAATGTCATCAAGTCTTTATGGCTTCAGCTGGAAGGGAGGAGGGAGCATGAATCTCTTGTCGTTTCTTTTGCTCCTGAAACAGCAAAAGCAGGGCAATACACACCAAAAATATTGATGGGGGACACGTTTTGATCTTTGATTTGTTCCTTGCAAAGCTTTTTCAGTGATTTTAGGAATGCATGGTAGTAAATTTCTGACTGATGCTGCAGATTTTTGTGTTTTTGGCGATAACTGATAAATGACTGCCGTTAAAAATAGATACTGGTTTGTGTAAATAACAAATAAAGTACTAAATTCACTAGTTTTAAATATAGCAATTGAACTTAGGCATCATTATAATGTAAAGCATGCAAAATGGTTATTCGTTTTGATTTGATTTGATGAAGATTACATTTATAAGTGTTAAAGAAATTGTTTACCCAAAAATGTTGTCATCATTTACTCACCCTCATGTCGTTCCCAACCTGTATGTGTTTTGTTGAACGCAAAATAAGATATTTTGAAGAACCAAACAGTTGCTGGTCCCAAACCCTAACCCTAGCCATCAACTGTTTGATTAACAGCATTCTTCTAAATATCTTCTGTGTTCAACATAAGAAAGAAATGAATACAGGTTTGGAATGACATGAGGGTAAGGTGAATGATGACCTATCCCTTTAAATGATTATTTTATTGAAGATAAAGTGGGTGTTAGATGACAGCAAAGGTAATCTAAATAAAAAAAAATTAATACAATTATAGTGAGTATATCTCACAACTTTTTTCTCGCAATTGCTGTATAAACTCGCATGATATAAACTCACGAATCAGATTTTTTTCTTAAAAATGTGAGAAAAAAGTCAGAATTGCTAATTTATATCACAATGCTGAGAAAACAGTCAGAATTTATATCTCAAAAAGAAAAAAGTCAGAATTGTGAGTTTATATCTCATAATTCTGACTTTATTTCTCAGAATTGCGACTTTATTTCTCAGAATTGCAAGATATAAACTTATAATTCTGAGAAAAAGTCAGAATTGCGAGTTAATATTTCTCTCAAAATTGTGAGAAAAAAGAAATTGCACATTCATATCATAATTCTGAAAAAAGATCAGAATTGTGAGTTTATATCGTGCAATTCTGACTTCATTATTTCTCAGAATTGTAAAATATACACTTACGATTCTGACTTTTTCTCTCGATTGTGAGAAGTCAGAATTGCACGTTTATATCATAATTCTGAGAAAAAGTCAGAATTGTGAGTTTATATTTCTCTCAAAATTGTGAGAAAACAGTCATAATTGCACATTCATATCATAATTCTGAAAAAAGATTAGAATTGTGAGTTTATATCGTGCAATTCTGACTTCATTTTTTCTCAGAATTGTAAGATATACACTTACGATTCTGACTTTTTCTCTCGATTGTGAGAAGTCAGAATTGCACGTTTATATCATAATTCTGAGAAAAAGATCAGAATTGTGAGTTTATATCTCATAATTCTGACCTTATTTCTCAGAATTGCAAGATATAAACTTACAATTCTGGCTTTTTTCTCACAATTTTGAGAAAAGAATTGCGAGAAAGAAGTCAGAATAGCGAGTTTATATTACAATTCTAAGAAAAAGTCAGAATTGTGAGTTAATATCTTGTGATTCTGACTTTATTTCTCAGAATTGCTACTTTATTTCTTAGAATTACAAGATATACACTTACAATTCTTGTAAAATTGTGTCTCAAAAAAGTCAGAATTGCACATTTATATCATAATTTTGAGAAAAAGATCAGAATTGTGAGTTTTTATCTTGCAATTCTGATTTTATTTCTCAGAATTGTGACTTTTTTTCTCAGAATTGCAAGAGATCAACTTAAAATTCCGACCTTTTTCTCTCAAAATTGTGAGAAAAAAGTCAGAATTGCACGTTTATATAATAATTCTGAGAAAAAGATCGGAATTGTGAGTTTATGTTTTGTGATTCTGACTTTATTTCTCAGAATTTCTAGATATGAACTTACAATTCTGACTTTTTTCTCACAATTTTAGGAAAAGAATTGCGAGAAAAAAGTCAGAATTGCGAGTTTATATTAAAATTCTGAGAAAAAAGTCAGAATTGTGAGTTTATATCTTGTGATTCTGACTTTATTTCTCAGAATTGCAAGATATACACTTACAATTCTACCCTTTTCTCTTAAAATTGTGAGAAGAAAGTCAGACTTGTGAGTTTATATCACAATTCTGAGAAAAAGGTCATTTATAGGAGTTTAAAAAAGGAGTTTATATCTTGCAATTCTGACTTTAGTTCTAGGAATTGCGACTTTATTTCTCAGAATTGTAAGATATAAACTTACAATTCTGACTTTTTTTGAAAAAAGTCAGAATTGTGAAATACATTTTTTTTTTAATTTTGTACATTCTGTGGCAAAAATGGGCTTCATAGTTTTAAGATATATACGATGTTACAAAACAATTCAGTTGTTATGTTGTTTATATGTTATATGTTGTTCTTTTGACCTTTCTGTTCATCAAATAATCCTGAAAAAAATCTCAGTTTCCTCCAAAATATTAAGCAGCACAAATGTTTTTTAGCATTGATAATAATAGGAAATGTTTCTTGAGCAGCAAATCAGCATATTAGAACGATCTCTGAAGGATTTAAATTGTCAGAATATATTACTGTTTTTTTTATTATTATTAAATGAGATAAGAGACTTCTTAAAAAAAAAGATGATGTTGAATTGTTGTCTAATGTCTAGTACTATGGGAGGACAATTGGGTTAAAATCTCTAATTTTTATGTTAAATCTTAAATACAGTTTTTTTTATTGAATGATGCTGGGGATTTCAGACCTTTTTTAAATTGTAAACAGAGATTCCTGTTACTATGCCCACATGCACGACTCAAACCCACATCTCTTCAACTCAAGGACCAGTGGTCACAGTTGCCTACACTCATGTAGGTGTGCAGTAAGATGTCCTAATTTAAATCCTACTCAACAACAGATCCATATTACAAACGCATTGTGCCTTTACACTTTGTAGTGATCCTTCCCATTCATTTTGAGCCTATACTGTATATGGATTAAAATAAGAAGTTAATTTCTCCTTCCATTGTTCCAAAATTTCCATACATGCTATTATAAAAACTATCTAGTTATTTTTGTTCTTCTAATCAGTACTAGCCTCCCTAGCTTTAATTTTCTATCCCCCTCTGATCCTGGGATTTAATCCTCAATGCCAGTTTTCTATAAAATTCCCTTGTTCAAGGTTTGCCTTCCAAGTTGCTAATTGCTTTGCAAGATAACTATAGCCATGGCTCTGCTGATAAGTATTGATTCAGTTCTCAGACACGATTTCGCCATCAGTCTTTACTTATTCTGGGCAGGATGTTGCCCAGTGGGCTGATAGACCCACATCTCCAGTGGCGCACTATTGGTTGTGCTTCCGTTGTTTGCCAAATGTATCATGGCATGTGGGATTCCTCCCATCTTGTCCGTGTGGGGAATATACAACGAACAGACTTGGGACTTCCAGTTCAGAAGAGGATAAAACGAAAAGGTGTTCAAAAAATGTACCAAATGTTGAATCCTGATATGAAATGCTCTTATGAAAGGTCAGATGCAAAGGTATTTAAATGCTAGTGCGTGAAGGTTGCATCCAAATCTGCATACTGTCCATCACAGTATGTAAGATTAGGTTATCTAAAATCCTAGTATTTTAAAAAATATTATGGCAAAGAGTTCAGCTAGTGTAGCATTTTCAGTAGATTTTTGAAGTGTCTAATCTCACCTAGAACCCTTTGAGCTTTGGAAAAGAAAAGCATTTGTGACGGTTATCTTTTGACATTTCGTAGGCCAACCCAAAAATTTGCATCACCCTGGTTCTCTTGACAAAAACCCAGTAAGTTATTTCCACTGGCTTTTAAATTGTTGTAGGTAATTGACCAGCATGTTTATTACTCTTACATGTGTTTTTTTTTTTTTTATTTTGAAGCTTAAAAACAATTAGCAGAAGTGAAAAGCTAAATATGTCTATAAATGAACAAAGTCACATGACTTCATCATAACCACCACTTTCAACATCTCTTACAGTCTTTATTTTATAAATTTTATAAGTTTGTGTTTAAATAGTTTGCAAGTATGCAATGATAAACACTATGTGACTGTAAAGTTTGTAGACAAACTTTAAGTTGGCTTGAAAAAGCCTAGAAAGTTGGAAGTAGTTTTAAAAGCTTGGAGTTTGATTTGGAGTTTGTTTTAATGTAGTAGTTTTAAAATCCAGCTAGACAGATAAATAGATTATTTAGCATGTTACTAGCATTAAAGGGGTCATCGGATGCCCATTTTCCACAAGTTGATATGATTCTTTAGGGTCTTAATGAAAAGTCTATAATATACTAAAAATTCTCAATGGTTGTGTAAAACAACACCCTTTTACCTTGCCAAAATGAGCTCTGCAAAAATCATCCCATTCTGATGGATTGTTCCTTTAAATGCAAATGAGCTCTGCTTGCCCCGCCCCTCTCTTCTCTGTGGAGTGAGGTGCTGCTCTGAGAGATTTAGCCACATTTAGCGCGTTTAGCCGCGGAACTTGCTAACTAGCACGTTATTAGGAATGGTGATTGCAGAGATTCATAAAAAAAAAACCTTATACTCACTCCTGCTATAGGTGAAGCTGGATCACGAATGATTTGCGCGAATATAGATGCATTTATGTAGATCGGGAGGTGTATGTCCTTCACAAACAAAGTAATCTACTGCATCTTCAGCGGCTCAGATGTCGGGAGTAAAAGACAACCACTATGTTCATCATTACATCCAGCAACACAACACCTCAATCGCTCAATCGGAGATATTCTTGTCTAACTTACATCCCTGCTCCGGCATCAAAAAAAGCTAAGGCTAAAGCCAGTTAATTTAGCGAAAAAAGACTAAAACCCAGCTAAAACCAGCTGATTGAGCAAACAAACAAAGAAAAAAAAATAGAGCTGATTTAAAAAAAACAAAAAACAGCTAAAACCAGCTGATTTAAAGAAACAACTGATTAGAAATAAAGCTAAAACCCAGCTAAAGCCAGTTCATTTTGTGAAAAACAGCTAAAAGCCAGCAAAAAAAACTCATTTATCACAAAAATCACCCCCTCCCCCCAAAAAAACATCTTAAAACTGCTGATTTAGCAAAAAAAAAAATTCCAAAAACCAGATAAAACCATCTGATTTAGCAAAAAAAGCTAAAAAAAACCCAGTTGCCAAAAACTAAAAACAGTTCATTTTGTGAAAAGCAACTAAATAAAAACACCTAAAACCAGCTGATTTAGCAAAAAAACTTTAAAAAACCAGTTGATTTTAAAAAAGGCAAAAACCAGCTAAAAACAGTTCATTTTGTGAAAAGCAGCTAAAAAACTGATTTAAACCAGTTAAAAACTAGTTTAAAAACACCTAAAAACAGCTGACTGAGCAAAAAACAGCTAAAACCAGCTAATTTAGCAAAAAAAAAAAAAAAAGGATTTAGAAAAAAACCCCAGCTAAAACCAGCTGAATTAGGAGAACACAAAACAGCCAAAACCAGCTGATGTATAAAAAAGGGCAAAAAAACCCCTTAAACCTGCTGATTTTTGCAAAAAATAAATAAGTAAATAAATAAATTAAAAAAATAACTAACTAATTAAATAAATACATAAATAATATTAAATAACTAAAATTCTGTTTCTGTTACAAAATTTTTATGATGAATTTTGTGGAATGAATTTTATGGAAATGAATTTAGCTAAGCATGCAGGGTCAAAGAATATGAAACAAAAGGCTTGATGGTGTCAAGACATAATCGTATGACACTGAAGTATGTCACAATAGTCTGCAACACAAGTATGTGAACTGTGATGCAGTCTAATGCTATACAATCAGCTAGGCTGTTTATAGTTGCTCTATTCGTCATTCTGCAGTCGGTGATTTTTAAGCCTCTAAGAATAAAACCAATTAACTCCAGCAATGAGGATGATGCTCTTACTTGCATCCTCCAGCCAGCAGGAGGTCAATGCAACTGTTCTCGCTATTATGCAATATTATATAACCTTTAGCCTTTCTGACTGACTAAAATAGGATTTCCTTATGAAGACCTCATCATTTTCAGCTTTCTGCAGTAATCCAATTAATCCCCATTAAGCTTCTTGCATGTGTGCACATCCCACTCTGTTTGCATGCAAAGTCATTTATGCATATGCCCAAAATTATGTACACACCAGATTCAATTAATGTGCTTTCAAAAAAAGAGAGAAGGAAGACTTTGACATCGGGCTGACAATCAATAAAGACGTGGACGACAAGCAGCATTACCAGAAGCAGCAAAACAGATTATTAAATGTAGGAGTAGAGCTTTATTCATTCTGATGTGATTTTAAATGCAGTCGATAGATGCCAGACATAAATAACTTAAAGCACTGCACTGCGGAGACCAGGTAAAGGAAGGCAATGCATCATTTTATTATTATTTTTTTCCCTCTTAGAAAAGTCTGTGCTGCTAGACAGCATTTCAGAGGCCTGGGAGACTGAATGACTGTATGTTATTGAGTGAGACAGACTGAAATAACACCTGCTGGAAGCAGTGAAGCATTCTGTGCAGTCTGGAGTCATACGCCTGATAACAAAGATCCTGTCTGCACCCAGAAGCATTAGCTTATGTAAACTGTGCATTCACTGCCCTTGTGAAACAGAAGTGCTATTAATTGTACTGACTGTGCTTGTATAGTGTACTTCAAATCTTAAAAGTAAAAGAAAAAAAAGCTGTAATTGCAGATAATATGTTAATTAAATAAAAGCCCACTGAAGTGTACTTAGAGAATACTTTCATAAGGACACTAAAAAGTGCACTGTGTACTGTCAAACTTTAAAGTACATCTTTAATAAAGCACATGTACTGTGCTAGATCATAATTTTAACTGTAGTGTGCTATTCGATATTTATATAATTAAAATGAATCAATATTCATTCATTACTAATTTCATATATAAGTATATATTTATACAACAGTTCGTTCTGGTTCTCAAATCTGACTGAGATATTGTACTGGCATCGCTACAGGAATGCACTTTTTTTTCTAGCCGGGTCTGTTTTTTTTTTTTTCCTTAGAGCGAGTGTCATGGCAGACGCCCAAATCCTGTATCATTTTATAAATACAACTTTTTTTGTGTCATGGAATGTAGTTTTAAGAGGTTTTCAGGTGAGAATGTACTTGTTTATTTCGTTTATATAGTCAGCGGCCGTTCTGCACTCATGAATCTGCCCGATAGCGTTTTACCTCGGTCAGATCTTCTGGAATTTACCGCTGGCTCTGATGTCTCTGTAGTGGTTACACATGATATATAATTCGTTATGGGCAAATCTAACGGTAGTCTTTGGTGTCATTAATCTATTATTTGTTCCAGAGAAGAAGATCGTTTTTGCAAAATCACATGTTTATTAAGGGGAGCGCGGGGCACAACCTAACACTTTTTGAATTTCTCAGTTTGTGTGTATCCATGTTGGGTTCAGAGTATGTTTTTTTTTATCCACATTAATTTCACACTTGTCTAGTACAAATATATCACTTTGTTTCATAATTTCAGGGTATACGTTTTTCGTTATTTACCTTAAAAGAAAGGAAGTGAAAAGTGACAATATGCCCCGTATGTGGGGTACATTGTAACATGTGAGGGGCGTGTTGTAACATGACCATATGACAACTTAAAATTTTATCTGATCGAATGAAAAAATATACACGACAAACTAAAATATTTTGTCAATAAAATAAAATGATTAAAGGAAAACTCCACTTCCAGAACAACAATTTACAAATAATTTACTCACCCCCTTGTCATCCAAGATGTTCATGTCTTTCTTTCTTCAGTCGTAAAGAAATTTTTTTCTGAGGAAAACATTTCAGCATTTTTCTCCATATAATGGACTGATATGGTGCCCGGAATTTGAACTTCCAAAATGCAGTTTAAATGCAGATTCAAATGATCCCAAATGCGGTTGTAAACGATCACAGCTGAAAAAGAAGGGTCTTATCTAGTGCAACGATTGGTTATTTTAATAAAAAATAATACAATTTATATACTTTTTAATGCCAAACGCTCATCTTGTCTTACTCTGCCTGGACTGTTTTTTTCTGGTTCATGACAGTATGTCGAAAAACTCCCATCTCATGTTCTCCCTCAACTTCGAAATCGTCCTATATCCCTGTTTTACCTTTTGTTAAGGGTGTTTGATCTTCTTTGCTTGTTCCCTTTACAAAGACTGGATCGATACTTTTGCAGCGGGGTAGGATGATTTTAAAATGATTTTTGAAGTTGAGGGAAAAATACGATTGGAGTTTTTCGACATATCCTAACTGTCTTGAACCAGAATACACAGAGCTCAGGGATAGAAAGGCAAGATGAGCATTTGACATGGGCATCGCTAGGCCATTTTTAGGGGGGCTATAGCCCCCTATAAAAAAAAAGCAAAGAAACTGCAATTTTGGTTCAAATGCTGTAAAGGTTGTAAAGATGTAAGCAGAAAAAATAATTGGGGAAAAATGTAGATTAAGAATCATTTTGGAATCGGATCGTGACTTCCACAATCGGAACTGGATCGGATCGTGAAGTACCTGAAGATTTCCACCCCTACTCCTCCTACTCTTTCTTTCAGCGCGTTCTTCAGTTCGCTGACCGTGGTGGCACAGAACAAAAAACAAAGGACAAGAGCTGTGTTTATCTATAGATTGTTATAATATCTGCATCTGTGCAGTTTAAATGCAGTATATGAAATATCATGGGGAGAGCAATCTGTTCCCCATTTACTGAAGCCTATGTTTTCGCTGTGTTCACCCCTCATCACAGCACTGTTTCCTCCAGCGAAAATGAAGCACATAAACGCATCCTTTATAAAACAATCATATTGCCATTTCTGTTTGAAAATCTAACCTTTAATAGTTTCTAGTGCATGTGGCAAAGAGGTTTACTTCAGCTAAGGAAAGAGTTTAGAAAGACTAAGTATTTGACTTATTCAGTAATCAAATGTTATACCTATCTATACAATACAGTGGAATATTGCAATAAGTATAGTATACCACCTCTATTAGTCAAACATTTTTTATTATATATATATATATATATATATATATATATATATAACAAATGGTGTTTGGTGTTTGAGATTAAAAATTATTTAAACTGTATTTTTTTTTTAATGAAAATAACCGTTTTGCTAGATAAGACCCTTCTTCCTCGGCTGGGATTGTTTACAACCGCATTTGGGATTATTTGAAGCCGCATTTAAACTGCATTTTGGAAGTTCAGTCCATTATATGGAGAAAAATGCAGAAATATTTTCCTCAAAAAACATAATTTCTTTATGACTAAAGAAAGAAAGACATGAACATCTTGGATGACAAGGGGGTGAGTACATTTTATGCGAATCTTTTGGAAGTGGACTTCTCCTTTAATTTTTTCAAATAAAATAATGGCGTTTTTTAAGAATTGAAAACAATTTTTTTATTGAGGTGCACAATGAACACATCGCAACCATGCGTGGGACGGCCCTGATCGCAAAACACAGCTATACAATATAGTTCAAACAATGTGCGCAAATAGAGGAAATACAGGTGGCGGAAGGAAGTAGTTCGCACAAAAGAGGGCTTTTAAAGACACTACGTTGTTATTTTGTTTATGTATTTATACACTCATGCCGTCGAACTGTTGTATAAACGCATTATAACACTTGTAGACTTGAGATATGGCTGTAAATCAGCGCGCTGTGAATACCTACAGCCAAATCTCAAGTCAACAAGTGTGATACTGCTCATATATACACATACAATGGGGAGTGTTACTCAGCTCATCTCTACAGAATCCCCCACAGCTGCTCAAGAGTGTTAAGATTGGGTGAAATACATGTCCACTGAAGGATTTTCACCTTGGGAGAATGAATATCTTCACTGTCATGTTGTAAAAATGCCCAATAATGCAGGGAATGAGGAGAGGGTAGCATCTTCAGTTTCAGTTTTTTGTATTACATCACACAGTGGTGTGTGAATTGATGACAGTATTGATAAAGCACAACTCCCTCACACCTTCAGTACTCATACTTACCTATATAAGAGCTTTACTACCACTGAAAGTCGCTGTGGGTACCAGGCACTTCTCACTGTACTCCTCCTTTAGCAACAATAGAACATTTTGGATGCTTTTGGATCTGAATTGATTGACTTGGTCTCTTAACACCAGAGTATGGATTCCCAGAAGTCTATATTTTGTAAATATGGGCCTAGGTTAAATGAGTTTATTGTGCTTTGGCTACAGTAGGTAATTCTAGTGGTGACAACAACCATCCATGTTACTTCTGCAGGCTGCGTCGTACTCTGTGAGATAAAGTGTCACTCTTTTCATAGATTTTGCCAGCTCTGAGACACTTGCATGGTATTTCTCCTGCTCTTTTTCTAGCAAAGGTTCACTCATCACTAAATAAAAACTTAAAGTGAAGACCTGATTATTGTTTTTAAATGTCAGTGTTACTTCTGCTATATTCCTCTTGTACCATTGTCCTCATTTATGCTCAGAAATAAGTTACCTGGCAGTTCTCCCAAGTGGTTCCATTGTTGCCAGCATTAAGTCTGAGTAAGATTCAGTGGGCTATAAAACACTTTTAATTGTCAGGAAATGACTTGTCTTTAAAAGTTTTGGTTCAATATACTTACCTGTTAACCAAAAATTGTCTTAAACCTACACTTTTTTTTTTTTTTAATTTTATTTAGTAACTTTCAGGAGTGTGTACTTATTGTTGCAACACAACATTTTATCCCTTTGATAAGAAAATCTTATTTTCCTGAATAATTTTGACATTCTTCTTTGGTAACTGACTAAGCAGGCTTGTTGGAACATTATATCTCCAAAGAACCCTGATATGTCTTCTAAGTAAAGAGTAATTGCTGAATTTGTTAAGTTTTAGAGGGGGTGTACCTATTTTGTGCTGTGCACTGTATATATATATATAGAGAGAGAGAGAGAGAGAGAGAGAGAGAGAGAGAGAGAAGCACACTGTATACAAGTAACACGAGTTATGTAAAGTAACGCATTACTCTTTAATTTACAAGAAAATATCTGAGTTACTTTTTCAAATAAGTAATGCCAATTCTTTTTTCCCATTTATTGACTGAAACCCCTCCTGTCCCCTTGTTGAGGGAAATCAGGAAGTAAGATGTGAAATGTGAACATTTATTAATTCATCTTACAAAAAACAGATTCAGTGTTCCTCAAAATGAATAAAAACAGTGCAATGCAACTCCGAATATGATGCAAACCTGCAATCATTAAATGTTAAATAATACAAATATCCTTTTTCGTATTTAATCCTAATGTATTAACTAGTGTCTTTGCTGCTGACTTTTGATGATCCAATTCAACCATACTAATAAGCAAAATTTACTCAAGATAAAATAACATTTGTTCTTTTTTTGATTTGCTGAAAAGTGTTGAACTTTCTTCTTCTGTGTTCTATACAGACATGAATTTACTTTTCCTTCAACCTTAGGCTTTTGGTGTAAAAGGGCTTTTATATTTGACAAAAATAGAACGTTTTATGTTAAAAACAAACAAGCAAGCCCTGTCCAGGTTTAAAAAGTAACGCAAAAGTAACGTGACATTACTTCCCATAAAAAGTAACTAAGTAACGTAAATTGGTTACTTTTTTATGGAGTAACGCAATATTGTAGTGCATTACTTTTACATTAAAGGGCTAGTTCACCCAAAATGAAAATGATGTCATTAATCACTCACCCTCATGTCATTCCAAACCCATAAGACCTTTGTTCATCTTCAGAACACAAATTAAGATATTTTGGATGAAATTTGAGACTTACAGCGCTTGATCTGTGCAGATTTCTCTTCTGAATCACTGCAGAAAGCAATATTATGGATTATGGACTCTTATTTTACCTAGAAGCATCTTAATGATAGATTTGTTAATTACAAACACACAGATTTTAAGTTTCTCCAAATCTGTTCTGATGAAGGGTGAACAATTTTTTTATTTGTAGGTGAACTTTTCTTTAATGTGTTACAGGAGGTCACAGTCAGTCATGTGTTGCATTATATAAATTTGTACATGTAGTTTTAGCTTCATCCCACCATAATAATATTTGTCCCTCCTTTGTTTGTTCTTGGAGACTGTTAATGCTTTTTTATACATGTGCATTGAAGCTGGCCAAATTTAGATTGGTTGAAAGCGCTGACTGGACTGTAAATCCTCAGTCAGCGAATTGTCCTCTTATGAACAGTAAGGCTGAAACGAGAGAGGGAATACTGTGAAATCAACCGACCGCCTCTCTGCATTTATTCTTACTGCAACACGGCCAGACCGCCAGTCCCTCGACAATATGATCTAAAGAGCTGCGGCAACATTTGTACTCTGTTTTCTGTGCTCTCAGGTTTGTGTTAATAGTTCAGTGCCCTCTGACATGCAGTGTAAAAGATTTATGCTGTGGCGTACACTGTGAAACCAAGAGAGAAGTGTAGTTTCACTGCATGAGTCATCAGATCTGTGTTGTTCACCTGACATGAAGCTTTCAGAGCACTGGCTCAGTCCAAAATAACTCCTCACCATCTACACATATTACATGACTCAGCCTGAAGATGATGTACCAGCCACACATGGCAGTCTTCAGCAAAATACTCACTCTTTATTTATTGGCTACAATAATCTAGTATTTTTATAT
>JAHKKF010494377.1:0-48481 GCA_019740295.1 Labeo calbasu | reverse complement strand
AACATTTATTCAAAGGTTCATTAGTCATCTAAAGACAATACAGGAAAATACAATTAGAAAAATATATTATTATTATTATTATTATTATTATTATTATTTAGGCTATTTCTATTCTTTTCCTGACATTCAACAAGCAGTTATGACGACACACATTTATGAAATTTATAGATGTTCTTGAATATCTGTGAAATTTAAATAGACTTATGAATCACCCCATCCAGAATTATAACCAACATATTTTAACCACTAACCTGTTACCAATAAAACTGTATTTTATTTTACTGGATTAATCATCAATATCACCAATAATGTACATTCAAGCATTGTCCACTAGAGTGTGATATTTGTTACGTTTATTTCATACGTTTACTTTGTTAGGCTACGTTAATATTCAGAATCTTAAATAAATATGTTCTTACAATGTAAACAAACATATTATAAAAAGTACATTTCTCTGTCACTTTAACATTTAACTTGTTTTAATTTTCGAATAATAATATACACTATCCTAATAATTCAAATTCATCTGACTTTTCATATATTTCATTACAAATTCTGTTAAATGCTACCTTTAAATTTATTTTAAATGATTTAATGGATTAAAGAGATAAAGATAAAAAAGGTTTTTTTTTTTAAATTAATATATGCTTTTATTCTTTTTTTATTGCTGAAAACAAGAACATACAAATCAATACAAAATACAAAATATCAACACAAAGGAAACTTGAAAGAGACAACAACAACAACAATAATAATAAAACAGTACAAAAATACAATAAATAATAATAAAAGAAATAAAAATAAAGTAAAATACAATGCAATAAAGGGCCATTGTTTTACATAAGATTCTCTACACAAAAACTTTAAGTGCAGAACAAATTCTAACAGTCTTCATTTCTTTCTTATTAGTAGATACGGAGATCAAATGAATACAATTTTTCCATATCTCTTAGAAAGACCACAAAGACAGGTTTACAGTTTGAGAATTTGCAACGCTTTTATTCTAAAATAACATCCCAGCAGAGAATTACGTTTTACAACTTCCGGTCCTGGGCGGACGTAAAGGCACTTGTAGTCCTACGTCTGCTTTGCTGTTAGTTTAAGAATGCACAAAAAAACTACAATGCCCGTCGTGCTTCTGAGAACAAACCTTACCGTGTTGGTAGGCGTGTGGGTGTCTGTGTACAGTAAAAAATTGTAAACAGAGGTTCTTTCTCATGCTTAGCTAGGAGCAAGGCTAAATAAGAAATACATAAAAGGAGAGCGTGTTCCGGGTACATTATCAGGACTGATTAAATGACAAAATACAAAAGATTAAAGGACAATACGTTATACAGTGTTGGTTTTTAATTCCGTAATTTAAATATAAGGTATGAGTTAAAATATCTTTAAGAAGCTGTTAGATTTTTATTGAACAGTGCCAGATATGGACCAGTCATTGCGCAGTTGCAAAAAGTTTGTGCATTTGGACCTGAAAGGGGCACCTCCTAGAATTGGCTACTTAATTGAGGTACAACTTATTTTACTCTAATATGAAATACAATTTTAAGGAATTAACAACGATTATGTTTCCACAGCTGATCCATTTATTTGCTGATCTTGGTGCCAATGGTTTGCTCATTGAATATGAGGATATGTTTCCCTATGAAGGAGAGCTGAAAGTTCTTCAATCAACGACTCAGCCTCCATACAGGTCAGTATATATTTTCAAAATTTGTGTATATAAATTTTAATTCAACTGATAATGACACTTAATATCCAAACAGCCGTGAGGAGATTGTGTCTATCCAGGATGCTGCCAGTAGTAGAGGGCTGGAGATCATTCCCCTCGTGCAGACGTTTGGACATTTGGAAGTATCCACAAAACCCCCTTTTTTGTCATTTACATGGAGAAAAAAATATATATATAGCCATTTGAATAATGCATATTCAAACTCTTTAATATTTTAAAATGTTCTCAATCAGTTTGTCCTGAAGCATGAGGCCTTTAGAGATCTACGGGAGGTGGACTACTGTCTGGGCACCCTGAACCCACACCGTGATGGAGGAGTTAGACTGGTGCAAGAGATGCTACAACAAGTCATGAAGCTCCACCCTAAAAGTACCAGTCTGCACATCGGAGCCGATGAGGTACAGCCTGTCCCTCAGTCAATAAAATCCTAAAAGTTCCTCAAGATCTGTTCAGATCTTAAAAAAGATGTTTGACAGTCAAATTTAGGGTGCTAGTTTTACATTGGTCTGTTGAACGTGTTTTTTCTATAGGTGTACATGCTCGGCCATGGAGATGAGTCCAAACAGTGGTTAGGTGTTCCAGGTCGGAGCGTTCACCATCTGTTCCTCAGTCATGTCATTAAGGTGGCAAAGGGCATTCAGGAAACTGTGCCCAACCTTAAGTTGATCATGTGGGATGATATGCTCAGGTCCATGACCCCTGAGACCATTAAAGGTGAGCATTTAAGATATTTATCACCCATTCTGGTAAATCATGATTTTGTTGCATATAAGAGGAAAGGATGTACTCATTAAAGGAGAACTCCACTTCCACAACAACAATTTACAAATAATTTACTCACCCCCTTGTCATCCAAAATGTTCATGTCTTTCTTTAGTCGTAAAGAAATTATGTTTTTTGAGGAATTTCAGCATATTTCTCCATATAATGGACTGCTATGGTGTTCTGATTTTGAACTTCCAAAATGCAGTTTAAATGTGGCAACGATCCCAAATGTGGTTGTAAACGATCCCAGCCGAGGAAGAAGGGTCTTATCTAGCGGTTATTTACGTTAAAAAATATACAGTTTAAATACTTTTTATTCTCAAATGCTCGTCTTGCCTTGCAGACCTTGAACCAGTCTTTGCAAAGTGAACATGCAAAGAAGATGAAACACCCTTAACAAAAAAGGTAAAACAGCGATTTTGAAGTTGAGGGAGAACATGAGATGGGAGTTTTTCGACATACCCTAACTGTCATAAACAGGAACAAAAACAGTCCAGGCAGAGTAAGACAAGACGAGCGTTTGGCATTAAAAAGTATATAAATTGTATTATTTTTAGAAAAATAACTGATCGTTACGCTAGATAACACCCTTCTTTCTCAGCTGGGATGACAAGGGGGTGAGTACATTAGAAGTGGAGCTCTCCTTTAAATAGTTCCATATGTATAAATACATGCTTAAAAAAAGAGTTCACCCAAAAATAATAATTCTGTGATTATTTACTCACCCTCATCTCATTCCAAAACTTGTACCAACATTGGACCCCATTGACTGAACAAAAAACCCACTTTGTTAAAACATTTTTCATAAATGATGTTAGAAATGAATTATCTACTTTTGAATTATACATTAATGTACACAGTGCAAAGAGGGGTTTTGCAGGTTAGTTTGGAACTTAAAACAAAATTTAAAGGGACAGTTCACTCAAAAATAAAAGTTGTGACATTAATTACTCACACTTATCTTGTTCCAAACCTGTAAGACCTTCGTTTATCTTTGAAACCAAAGTAAGATATTTTTGGTAAAATCCTTAAGCTTTCTGACCCAACATAGACAGCAACAATACCGGTCAGGAAAGCTTTTGGTTTTCATCAAAGATATCTTAATTTGAAGGTCTTACAGGTTTGGAACGGTATGAGGGTAGTAATTAATGACAGAATTTTCATTTTTGGGTGAACTGTCCCTTCAAAAAAGTCCCTTTTTTTTTAAGATTTATTTTTGGTGTTTTTATGCCTTTATTTAGATAGGGCAGTGTAGTTTGACAGGAAGCAAAGTGGGTGAGAGAGTAGAGGGTGGGATCGGGAAAAGTCCACGAGCCGGGATTCAAACTCGGGACGCCCGCAATGCAACTGTTCTACATGTTGGTGCCCTAACCACGAGGATGTTGGCACCAACGAGGATGCACTTTTTAAAAAGTTGATTTTTGACTCATGTGACATTGTTCAATGTTTTTCTGGTATCTGGTGTTCAGCTGTTCTGTTCAATTCCGCCGTGCTGTATTTAGCTGCTATTGAACGCAAGAGTGCATATAGTGACACCTCAGACAACAGACATTTCCTTTCAGTTGCTTTTTACATACTTATGATACTTTCATTTCCTTCCCTTGATTCGTTAAAGGTTGACACCTCTATCTTCACTGGACAAAAATATCTTAAATGTACCACATCCTCCACATTGACTCAGCATGAAATGAATCAAATGGATATAAATTAATTTAACCTAATGTGAGAAATGACCAAATCAAACTAAAGTATATGCCAAAAGAAATATACTGCATTTTTCAATTCATGGCAATCACTGTTATACTGTATATAAACTTCTATTTCTGTTGTTTTGCATTATACTAACAATTTCTATCTAACTTATGACTTTATTTTAGAGAGTGGGCTTGTTGGATTAGTGCAACCAATGTTGTGGGATTACAGCCCTACTCTGGATGTGGATAACACTGGTATGTTGGGTCACTTTACTGTTACATTTTTTTTAGTTATTTGATGAAAATGTTTGATTATTTTACATTTTCTTTTCCAGTCATGCTAATGGAACAATATAAGTCTGCAGGAATGTCACAACAGTGGGCCGCCAGCTCTTTTAAAGGTTCAACCACTGTGCACACCTTTGTGACCAGCACTCAGAGACATGTGGACAACCATTTGCAATGGCTCAAAGTGGCCTCCAGCCTGTCAGCTGGCATTGTGCTACAGGGAATTGCACTAACAGGATGGCAAAGGTTAGATGGCAGCCTGACTATCACTAGAATCACACTTGTCTTACTGGCAGAGACAACAAGAAGTATGTTTCTTTGTTTCCTCTTAAGATATGACCACTTGTCGGTTTTGTGTGAGCTGATGCCTTTGGGTTTGCCCTCTCTGGCATCCTGTTTGCAAACACTTGTGCATGGTCAGTCACTTTCATTTTCATTCCTTTACAGTTTAAATTTCTTTAGTACTACAGATGGGTGGTAAACTGATGGCAGTGTATAAATATTAAAGGGAAAGTTCAATAAAAAATTAAGATTATCCCATGATTTACTCACCCTGAACCCATTTTAGGTGTGATGACTTTCTTCTTTCAGACAATTGGAAATATATAAAAAAATATCCTGGCTTTTCCTAGATTTTTAATACCGGCGAATGGGTGTTGAGCTTTTGGAGTTCAAATAAAGTACATCCATCCATCATAAAAAGTACTCCACATGGCTCCAGGGGGTTAATAACGGCCTTCTGAAACAAATTGGTGCATTTGTGTAAGAAAATTACATATTTAAAACCTTATAAACTGTAATCTCTAGCATCATCGTTCATGAGAGTGTGGTGTTCCAGTAGGATGTAGGCAAACACGGTGACGGTGCAGAAACAGTCGAGAAAGCAACACAAATGTCAGTCATGCATTGAAAGTACAAAATAAGGATTTGTAAAGAAAAATGTTGGATGATTTTGATATAAGCCAAGAGGAGACTGGTTTTCCTTTGCTGTAAACAAAACTTGGTTCTCACAAGACTAGCATATTCTTACACTACGCCTACATCCTACGTCATCCGCTGGAATGCCACTTTCTTGTGAACGTGCGTATGACAGTTAGTGAAAGCTAGAGATTGTGGTTTCTAAAGTTTTAAATATGGATATTTTTCTTAGACAAATGCATTAATTCGCTTCAGAAGGCCTTTATTAACCCCCCAGAGCCGTGTGGAGTGCTTTTTATGATGGATGGATGCACTTTATTGGACTTCAAAATTTCAACACCCATTCGCCCCATTAAAAATCTCAAAAGAGCCAGGACATTTTTTAATATATCTCCGATTGTATTTGTCTGAAAGAAGAAAGTCATATACACCTAGGATGGTTTGAGGGTGAGTAAATCAATGGGAAATTTTCATTTTTGGTTGAACCGTCCCTTTAAGAATGCTAAACTCACTATAGCTGTTCCCTGTGATTCAGGTAGCTTTACTGAAGAGGCTCAAAACAAGGTGGTTGAGAAACTTGGTACTGTGGATGTAGGTGACACAGAGAGGTATCGCACATTAATATTCGTGCCCTGAAAGATAAAAAGCATGTGTGAGTGTAACACTAACAAACCTCAAGGGTTACTTTAAAATAGACTCATTTACAGAATATTCTTTGGCCTGTGTGTCCCAGATTGTCTTCCAGGACGTCTTCCTCCTTTGCTGGGGCAAAACTAGCTGAACTCATAGTGAAGCTGATGTCTTTGCTGGAGTCGGCGGAACTGAGACATTTTCAGAACAATATGTGAGTTTAGAGCTACTTAGGTTCTGCTATTATAAGATGGTTGTGAAGTTAATGCTAACTTTTCACCAAACATTTGTATTCATTCTTGCATAATAGGTTTGTGAGGGGCTGGTTCACACCCTACCACAAGCAAAAAAAGACAATTAGCCCACTTATTGCACAACAGATTAAAACGCAAGCAAAAATGTAAGTCCAGTGTGTTTCTAGATTCTTCAGAAGTCATTCTAATATGCTGATTTGGTACCCAAGAAATATTTCTGATAATTATCAGTGCTGAAAACAGTTCAGAAGTATTTCTCTGGAAGCTGTGATACACATATATATCCCTATTTTATCTTTCCTATCCTCAACAGGATTCTTGATGCTGTGGAGAGCCAGGTGCAAGAGGTGAGAGGAGAGATGCGTCTGCTCTACTCAGACTCTACAGTTCAGGAATGGGTGGACCAACATGTCACTTCAGTGCTGGAGCCTCTGCATAACCTACTGAAAGACATTGAATCTGTTTTAAATGATATGGGAGTTTGCATTGAATCCATATCTTAGAGTTGGTCAGTAAGTTTCATTTGAAAACTTTCTTTGGTTCCATTCAAGATAGGCTATATTGCAGTGCAGTGTAAAACAAAATGAATGTGCTTGTGAATCACAATTGTATTAACTTAAAACAATGTACCAAATAATATATACATAAACTCAACATAAATCTCCCATTCTGGCGTTCTGTGATGAATAAACTATTTTAAAATGTTTAACTTGTTTTTTTCCTTTTTTATTTCTTTTTCATCAGGATTGTTGAATGAATCCATCCCTGAATTCCAATGTGTTTTAGTATTATTTATGTTCTATTTATTATTTTTATACTTGTATATAGTATAACAAATAATAAATTTTTAAATTAATTAATCTTATTTATTTTAGTTAATCTGCAACGTAACATTTCTAATTTTCATGTAACAGGTTTTTTTTTTTTTTTATCTAATATTTGTGACCCTGGACCACAAAACAAGTCTTAAGTAGCACGGGCTACTTGTAGCAATAGCCAACAATACGTTGAATGGGTCAAAATTATAAATTATTTGTATTTTCTTTTATGCCAAAAATCATGTTCTATGAAGATATTTTGTAAATTTCCTACTGTAAATATATCAAAACGTAATTGTTGATTAGTAATATGCATTGCTAAGAACTTAATTTTGACAACTTTGAAGGCGATTTTCTCAATATTTAGATTTTTTTTTTGGCACTCTCAGATTCCAGATTTTCAAATAGCTGCATATCAGCCAAAAATTGTCCTATTCTAACATACCATACAATCTCAATTTGAAAAAAAAAATTCTGGTTTTGTGGTCCAGGGCCACATTTATATTTTACTTGATTTAACCTTATTTCAGTTACTGATAATTATTTTTACTGTTTTCATTTTTAACAATAGCAACTACTGCTGTCAAATTGATTAATCACATCCACATATGTATATATAATGTGTGTGTGCTGTGTATATTTAAATGTGTATATATATAAATATCCACACATTCATGTATATATTTAGGAAATAAATATAATATATATTTATATATAATATAAATCATATATAAATATAGTACATATATACATAAATTATATGTATTAGTATATAAAGTTATATATAAAGTAAATATTTATTACATTTTATTTTTGGATGCGATTAATTGTGATTAATCGATTTGACACTACTAACAGCAACACTTTTCTCAACAATATGCTTGAAAAAATCCACAAAATATTATTTTCCAGACTCTTATTTTGTCACATATGGATTTACTTGACCAGGAAGTGATATGTTGAGTCTCACCCATAATATTTGTAGCTTACATGGGTCGTTTGTATAAACAAAACGGATCAGTGTAGCGTTTTTTGGGAACTGTAAGCTATGTCGCCTCGCGTGCGCGTTCCTAACAAACCGCAACGCTTTTGTAGTCGTTACCAGCGCGTGTAAACCCGGCCCATTTAGCGTAGCAGCGCGGTGCGGAGCGCTAAATAAAGACATTTAGTGTCTGATCAAGTCGGAACTGACTGTTTGTGCTGCGAAAATATGGCAGAGTTGCACGTTGAGCCCAACGCGACTGGCATCATCGAGCAGACCGAGCATTGTGAAATCAGAGGCTCAGTGAACGTGAGACTCCCGTCGCCTACCCTGGTGATTCCGCCCCGGAGTGGCTTGTCCAGTCCAGGGGTCTCCGGCTCCAGAGCGGTATTTGGGTTCCCTATGAAGAGCAACCCCACTTCCCCATCAACAGAAGCCACAGAGAAGCCAGGGTCTCGGTGGGTTCGGCTGAATGTCGGGGGAACCTACTTTGTCACAACCAAACAGACCCTTTGCAGGGATCCTAAATCGTTTCTGTATCGATTATGTCAGGAAGATCCAGATTTGGATTCGGATAAGGTAAGGCTCGGTTTACACCAGTAAAGCATGTCTCACTGCTTTAAAACAGTGAGTCATCTGTCATTTTTCATGTGTGTATAATATTACCATTTAAAATGAATACATTGTGGACATATAAGGATTGTGTGTATTTGCAGTGCATCCATAAGGTCTAGTTTAATCCAGTATAAAGGAATAGTTTATCCAAAACTGAATTTTGTGTCATTTACTCACCCTTACAGTCTTTATTATGTGGAACACAAAAAAAGGTATTGTGACGAGTGTTGTTAACCAAACTATTTTGGTTGCCATTGCCTTCCATTGTATGGAAATAAACACTGAGACATTTCTCAGAATATCCTCTTTCAAGTTTTACAGAAGAAAGAAAGGGGGTGATTAAATGATAACAATTTTTTTGGTTGTTTTGGGGTGAACTAATTCTTTAAAGGATTGGTTCACTTCCATAATAAAAATTTCCTGATAATTTACTCACCCCCATGTCATCCAAGATGTTCATGTTTTTCTTCAGTCGCAAAAAGAAATTAAGGTTTTGAGGAAAACATTCCAGGATTTTTCTCCATATAGTGGACTTAAGTGGTGGTCAATGGGTTGAAGGTCCAAACTGCAGCTTTAAAGTGCTCTACATGATCCCAGCCAAGGAATAAGAATGTTATCTAACATAATTATCGGTCATTTTCTAAGAAAAATATAAATGTATATACTTTTTAACCATAAATACTCATCTTGCACTAGCTCTGCAATGCGTGTCTTTGCGCATTACGTAATCACGATGGAAAGTTCATGAGTGGTTCGTTCTTCATCTGTGTAATTCACTTTAAAAAAAAGTATGTTTTTTCTTGTAAAGGGCGTTTGACTTTTTTTGCACGTTCGCTTTGTTAACATTGGGTCGGTACTTCTGCCTACGTCACGTGTGACCTTTTCAACGTGATTACGTAATGCGCGAGGTCGGGCTGGTGCAAGATGAGCATTTGTGGTTAAAAAGTGTATACATTCTTATTGTTTTAAGAAAATTACATATCGTTTTGCTAGAACAAGAACCTTTATTTCTTGGCTGGGATCGTGTAGAGTCCTTTCGAACTGCAATTTGGGCCTTCAAAGTGTTCGCCACTATTGAAGTCCACTATATGGAGAAAAATCCTGGAATGTTTTCTTCAGAAACCTTAATTTCTTTGCACCTGAAGAAAGAAAGACATGAACATCTTGGATGACATGGAGGTGAGTAAATTATCAGGATTTTTTTATTTTGCAAGTCAACTTCTTTAAGACCATAGATAGGTTTGTGTAGCTGGTTTCTAGATGGTCTATTTTGTCGTAATAGTAAGCTGGTTATTATCTGGTTTATCAGTATCTTTGACTGACTTAAGATGACCACCTGGTAGCTAGTTCCAAGATAGCAGGCTGGACCAGCCAGTGACCAGCTAATGTTCATTTTAGACCAGCTAGAAACAAGTTTACATGTTCAGGAACCTGCTTGGCCACCTTCCAGTTTATTAGCTTGTGTCAATTGAATCTATAAACTAGATATCATGTTCCAAAACACAGCTACAAACAAACAGTATTTTATAGCAGGATATACAAGTGTCATTTACAGTTCTGCAGAGGATTTCCTTTCCAAAGTGTCAATTTATGTAAAAAGTGCAACCACAGTTTAAACTCACCCAGTTATTCACTCAGTTAAAATCACCAGAGCATCACATTTTTAAAAACACTGTTGTTGCTCTGCTAATTTACTAAAATCATTCTGTATGTACTTCTGGAGAATAAATAGACTCACAAACTGGGTTCTTGACAATCAGACACTATTTTACTCGCTGCTTGAATGACGTTAATGGAATCAGTGGTTTGTCAAGGGGAATTCACAAACGATTCCACAATAACACCACAACAGTGATGGTGAAGCTAAATAAAAACTGAATTGCATTTGCAACAAGTAGTGTTCACGCTGTCCTTTGTCTTTTTTTTTCACAGGATGAGACGGGAGCATATTTGATTGACAGGGATCCTACATATTTCGGACCCATCTTGAACTACTTGAGGCATGGGAAGTTGATCATCAACAAGAACCTTGCTGAGGAGGGTGAGACGATCTGGGCATGCTGCCCTCAAAAACTTCATAATGGAACAGTAATGACCTAGTTTTATTTAGAAACATCTTTTTTTGTGTGGAAAGGGACCACAGTGTACTTGCGTAAGAGATAATTTCCTACAGGACTGGTAGGATATTGAAAGACTTACAGTCTGTGTCCATCATTTTTTTTTTTTTTTGTAGTTGCAGTTTCTATTTTTTACCAAATTGAACTACTAGTAGTTTGTCGTTTCTGATCATCGTCCTTTATTAGCATGGATGTAGTGTTAAAGTTCACCCAGAAATGAACATTTTGACATCTTTTACACTCCCTCATGTTCCAAACCTGTATTGTCTTTGTTCTGTCAAACACAAAATAAGATATTTTGAAAAACGTCTCAGTGTTTTTCTGTCCATACAGTGAAAGTCAGTGGAATCCAGTGTTGTGAGTTTATTGTATGGACAAAAACAGTTGAAAAGTACTTCAAATTGTCTTTTTTGTGTACTGTAGCATAAAAAAAAGTCACCAAACAGATTTTTCATTTAGGTGTGAACTATGCTTTGAAGACTATAAACACTGTCATTCAAAAGTTTGGGATCAGTAAGATTTGTAATGTTTTTTTCGTTTTTTTTTTAAAGAAGTTTTTTCTGCTCATCAAAGCTGCGTTTATTTGATTAAAAATACAGAAAAAACAGTAATGTTGTGAAATATTATTGCTATTTAAAATAGTGGTTTTCTATTTTAATAAACTTTAAAATAGAATTTATTCCTGTGATGGTTAAGCTGAATTCTCAGCGTCATTTCTCCAGTCTTCGGTGTCACATGATCCTTCAGAAATCATACTAATATGCTGATTTATTATCAATGTTGGAAACAACTATTTTGAATAAATAACTTATCAAAGAATCACAGGTTCCAAAAAAAAAATTCCAACACTGATAATAAATCAGCATATTAGAATGATTTTTGAAGGATTGTGTGACACTGAAGACTGGAGTAATGACTGATAAAAAATTCAGCTTTGTGTCAGAAATGAATTATATTTTGAAGTATATTAAAATAGAAATGTGTTATTTTAAATTCCAATTATATTTTTTAACGTCACTTTTTTCTGTATTTTTGATCAAATAAATTGAACTTTAAAACTTCTCTGAAAGGATTTAAAAATCTTTCTGATCCCAACATTTTGAACAGCAGTGTATTTTTCCAAATATTTATTTCTGATTATAAAGCAGTTACCACATGATAGATTGTAACTGATTCTTTGCCCTCTGCAGGTGTTCTAGAGGAAGCAGAATTTTACAACATTGCGTCACTTGTGAGGCTGGTGAAGGAAAGAATACGAGACAATGAAAACAGAACGTCTCAGGTATGTGGGAAAACAACAGCTGGAGAAACCCGAACACTTTGTGGGCTTGTGTTTGGGAACACAGCTATGCAATCAGCCAGTTTGCTAGAACTAGTGGGATTGCTTCAAGGGCATATTTCATTGTCTAATTTCAAGCAGTCTATGTCTACAAGTTCATCAGAATGAGAGTTCCTCATTTGAGAACTATTTGGGAAAGGAGCCCTACAGCCTTCACTGTAGACAACACACAGACTTGTAGACATGATATGAGAATTTGCTTCAAGGACGAGTGCAAAATCTTTTCTCAACCTCATGTTCTTTCAAACCAGCATGACTTTATTTCCTCTGTAGAGCGCAAATAATGTACCATGAAAGAGATCATTCACCCAAACATAAAAAATTAACCTATGATTTACTCACCCTCAAGCAATCCCGGAGTTATATTACAAAATGTCCTGGCTCTTCCAAGCTTTATAATAGCAGTGAATGGTTGCTGAGATTTTGAAGCAAAATAAAGTGCGTCCATCCATCATGAAAAGTACTCCACAATGCCGCACTCTTGTATACTCGTATATGATAGTGTAAGCTAGAGATTAGAAGTGCTTTCTATGATGGATGAATGGAAATCTCAACAGCCATTAGAAGAGCCAGGACATTTTTAAATATAACTCAAGATTGTATTTGTCTGAAAGAAGAAAGCCAAATACACCTAGGATGGTCTGAGGTTGAGTGACTCATTGGGTAATTTTCATTTTTGAGTGAACTATCCAAAAACCTGTGCGTGTTCATACAATGGCTTGTAATTTTTTAGGAGTTAAGTAAGTAAGTTTTAGGCCCTAATTCAGAATATTGTTGTTTTTACAGGGTCCTGTGAAGCATGTGTATCGTGTATTACAATGTCAAGAAGAGGAGCTCACTCAGATGGTTTCCACCATGTCGGACGGATGGAAGTTTGAACAGGTAGGGTTTGTTTTTGCTTCACTTCCCTATTGATCAGTATAGGTGAAGATCCTTTGTCTAGAGTATTTTAGCAGTATTTTGTTGTAGCATCTTTAAACTCAGACATACAGAAGACTGGATAGCCATTTTATATCTTAACAGGTTGTTTTTTCATTACACGTGATCTTACACAATCATGTCCCTCGTTGTTTTAAACTGTGTAGATTGTATAGATTGTAGATGCTGCACATGATGTCTTTGAGAAACAGAATAGGCCTATGCCTATACCTTTTTTTGGGAGTTATGTAAGACATTGTTTTTGTTGCTTATCTGTTTGCCATGGTTCAAACTTGACTCAACTTGTCTGTCTCAAGCTCATAAGTATCGGCTCCTCCTATAACTATGGCAACGAGGACCAAGCCGAATTCCTGTGCGTCGTTTCCCGGGAGCTCAACAACTCTACTAACGGAATTGTTATCGAGCCCACCGAGAAGGCTAAGGTAAGATGAACGCTTTCTCATATTACCCTAAGTAGTATAGTTTCTTTGAAACTTTGAAAACAAAATATAATACTTACTATTACTGTTACTAATGTTATAGTATATAATAATAGTATTATTGTTATTTTGTAGTTATACTAATATATAATCACAGCATTTTGGCCAAATTGTGCAGCCCTACAAACAAGCACACCAAACCTGATTATTTTTTAATATAGCATTTTAAATTACAATTTTTTTTTATCCAAATTGTGCAGACCTAAAAATCATAAAAAGCCATAATAATAATAATAATAATAATTAATAGTAATAGTACATAAAACAACAACAACAACAACAAAAAAATGATAATAATAATAATAAAAAATTATTATTATTATTATTATTATTATTATTGTTATTGTTATTATTATTTTTTTATAGCCTTATTAATATATAATCACAGCATTTTGGCCAAATTGTGCAGGCCTACAAACAAGCATACCAAACTAATATTTTTTTTTATAGGTTTCATAACATAATAACTATAATAACAACTAACAACAATTTTATATTAATATGGCTATATAATAATAATAATAATATTGTTGTTATTATTATTATTATTATTATTATTATTATATAACCATATTAATATAAAATCACAGCATTTTGGCCCTACAAACAAACACACCTAACCTGATTTTATTTATAATTGCAGTGTTTTTGATAAATCCCCCCCTCCCAAAATTGTGCAGCCTTAAACATAATAAAGTCCTATTAATAAAAATTAAATTAAATAATAAAAATGCATAAATTAATAACAATAATAAAATATTAACAAATTATTATTATTATTATTATTATTATATAAAACAATAATAATAATAATAATTATTATTATTATTATTATTATTATTTTGTAGCCACATTAATATAAAATCACAGCATTTTGGCAAGCACACTGATTTTATTAAAAAATTACATTTAAATTGCAGTTTTTTATAAAAAAAAAATTCCCCCTAAAATTGTGCAGCCCTAAAAATAATAAAGCACTATTAATAAAAATAAAAATAAATAAATAATAACAGTACGTAAAATAACAATAATAATAACAATAATGATAAAAATAATAATAATTATAGTAGTAGTATAGTAGTATAGTAGTATAGTAATAGTAGTAGTAGTAGTAGTAGTAGTAGTACATATAGTAACAATAATGATACTATATAAATTATATAAATAATATAATGTAATTTTATTATTATTACTATTAGTACATTTTGTTACAAAAAATGTATTTAAAATTTTAATTAAATTATTAAATAAGGTAACATGTAGTAATAATAATCATTGTTTGTTGCAGTAGTAGTAATAATAAAAATAATACAATAGAAAATATATATATTAAAAATAGTATATTAAAATATTTTAATATATTTTAAAAATATTATTAATAATAAGTTATTAATGTTCCTTTACTGCCAGACTGATGAGAAAATATTAAAAAAATTGCAGAGCTCCTTACTATCATCATGTTTCCTCCACAGATCCTTCAGGAGAGGGGTTCCAGGATGTGAGGAACCTGGTGCCTGAGCCCACACAGATCTCCCATCCCTCACTTCCTTTCTCCAGCTCCTCCTCCACCATACAGCTGACTCCAAGTTCATCAGCCCACCCCCTCACCTCACCCTCCCCTCCTCCCTTGTGCCTTTCCACTGTGGGGGTTTCAATCCCCCTCCTCCCTGCAGTGCTGCAGCATTAGCACCACCACTAACTATCGCGGCTATTATTGACCAATCAAAAACGCGTCTGAGGTCAAACCTCAGACCGTCACATTTGATGCAAGACTGCTCAGAGAGAGGATTACAGGGAAGGATTCATCAATCATCCTAATGCTTATTTATGCAGACTTCATCATCATCATCCTCCTCCTCATATCCCGGTCATTATCATCATAATCTTTACAGCTGCTGGCTTGAAATGTTTTAAGGGGGTTTAGCTGCTGCATCCACATGACCATAATCTCCTCAGGACTTCCAAATGGCGTGCAAGATCGACTAGCAACCACATTAACTCACTGTAAATCATTAGCAGGCAAATTTGCATCATTTCAGCAGTCATTTCCCAAACCGAGAGCACAGCAGATGGGATGGCGCAACGGATAAAACGAAGACAGTGGTTTTTGTCTTCAAAGCGGCATGTTTTTTTTCTTTTTTTTTTTTGGTAACTACCCATTTACCCGTCTGGAAAGGACCAGAGGAGAAGGGAGAACTCATACTGCCAATTGTCCGATCTGATGCCCCAAATCGCGCGTCCATCGCTGTGACGATGTCTCACATTTTCGATTCCGGTTGACTTTTGTCATCCTGGATTTTTTTTTTTTGCCTTGTCGCTGTGGATATTTCAAAACAGGAAATTAAAAAAGAAATATGTGGTTTTAGGGCATGTGAGGATTATGTATATTCAAAACATATGTATTATGAAGAGGCCGAATGCAAGTCATGTAATTGTTGATATCTGTACCATAGTGGTCGTTTTTTGTGTTTATCAAAATGAGTCTCTCTATTTGATCGGGGAAGGTTTTGAATCAACCCCTAATGTTCTTTTTTTAAAAGCCTGGTCGCCGAGATGTGAAACTGTTTGTGTTTTTTCTTTGTCGATGACTGGAAAAAAAACAGGAGACTTCTTGTATAGAGGCCTACATTGTCCAGGTGGTTCAGGAGACTGTTGTTGGACAAAGTGCCCACAAGTTTTGAGTCAGGGCAAAACTGCATAAGTGGCTCTTTGTTGCTTTTTTTGACACTTTTCTGACATTTTAAAACTCTTCCCGTAACATTTCGGCTGTATAACGCGTTTTTGTTTAAAGTCTGATCACGTCAGTGGGATGTTTTTGAATGTAAAGGGCTCCATTTATTATGGAACGTTCTTGCCGTTTCTTTTTTTTCCATTTCAAAATCTAATATCATTTCAGTTTAATCATTTTACGTTTGCTTCATTTTAAAGGGTTAGTTCACCCAATAATGAAAATTCTATCATTAATTACTCACCCTCTTGTTGTTCCAAACCTGTAAGAGCTTTGCTCATCTTCAGAACACAAATTAAGATATTTTTGATGAAATCCAGGAGCTTTGTGCCCCTCCACAGACAACAAGAAGGGTCCAACCACAGCAGTTCCTGTGGAACTGGGCTTTTTTAACTGCTGCGGGTTGTTTTTCATATCCGTGGGTTGAAGCGACAGGGGAACCCTGCCAAAAAATGTGTATTTTACCCCCGCAATGCTTTTTTTTTTTTGTTTTGTTTTTTTTTTTACCCAGGGTACCCCCTGCGAAACTTGATTAAGCTACTTTTGGGCTAGTTTTGAGTAGCAATTGGGCGGGTTTTGTTTTGTTTTGAAAACCTGGCAACCTGTACGACAGTCAATCGTGTGTTGAGTGTTTTCATGTGTGGTTTCATTAACTTACAGTGATTGAGAAATGAGTGGTGTGTCATTTTAAAGTTTTATATATACAGTCTTCATCTTCAGAACACAAATTAAGAAATTTTTGATGAAATCCGGGAGTTTTGTGCCCCTCCATAGGCAACAAGGGTCCTACCATGGCAATGTTGCCAAGTCCGCTGTTTTCCCACTGAATTGGGCTTTTTTTAACACTGTTACTGTGGGTTGTTTTTCATGTATGCGGGTTGAAGCGACCCCAATAACATAATATTTAGCCCCTGCAATGTTAATTTTATTTTTTTTTACCGGAGTACCTCCTTTGAAATGCGATTGTGCTACTTTTGAATAGCAATTGTGTGGATTCACTAACTTACAGTGACTGAGAAATGAGTGCTGTGTCATCTTAAAGTTTTATATATTAAATCTCCACCGGAGCGGCTCCCGTCAGTTTTGTGTTCTGCGTGTGACTCCAATGCTCCGCTTTCCACCCAAATATAAAAGCTGTTGTCAGTCAATGAATTCGTGGGTCGAATGGACTCTTGTCGTGTCAGAAAGTGATTTGGCTGTCAGTTTTACGGTTGTCGCCATCTTTGATATTACTTTGGCCACTGTTGCGATGGTTACTGGTAAGGAACACTAGCTTGACTCCCATTGCACGTTCATACATGCATTCGTATTCGAGACACTACCAGTGTTGCCAAGTCCGCGGTTTTCCCGCAGAAATTGGTTACTTTAACACAGTTTCCATGGGTTGCTTTTGATGTCCGCGGGTTGAATCAACCCCAATAAATGTCATATTTAGCCATTGAAATGCAAATTTACCATGGGAACCCCAACAGAAATGTAGCAATTGTACTGGTTTTGTTGCAAAAACCTGGCAACCCTGGACGCTACTGTAAAACGCTGTGTGAACGGGACATTTGAGACTCACACCTGCAAGTAAATGCAGTTTTCAATCCCAGAAAATGACAGTGTGAACATGGCCGAACAACGTTATTCAACAATTTTCCTCCACGTCATGGTTTTATTATAGTAAAAGTGTAGTAACCATGTTTTTTTGGCATATTGATTACCATTTGTAAAATACAATGGTTAAACTATGGTTAGAATACCAAAACCATGGTAAATTTGTAGTTGCCATGGCTGAAGTATAGTAACCATGGTTAATTTTCGTAAGGGGTGCCTTGATCGTGGTAATACTTGTTGTTTATAGAGGGTCAGAAAGCTCTCGGATTTCATCAAAAATATCTTAATTTCTGTCTCGAAGATGAACAAAGTTCTTACAGGTTTAAAACTACATGAGGGTGACTAAATAATGACATGATTTTCCCTTTAACATTGAAGCTTTGTCTTTGAAACCAGTTGCCCTTGTTGTTTAACCCAATCCTGCAGCAGATAAACTTGATCTCCTGTTTGATCTCCTGTATTTTTAATAATTACATTGTGATTTCTCTGAATCTACTGTGACTTCATCACAAGCTGTCAGTATTTGAATGGTATCCAGGCTGTATTTTGGTTTTTTCATATCTATTGATGAAATATTGTTGAATCTAGGGGTCTAAGGTGGCATCATGTGCTTGGACTTTAGGTGACGTTGTTATGGTCTGCAGTGTTTTAAAGTATTGTCTCTTTCTCTCTAAACACATTTAAGGATTTTTATGTCCTTTGGTTTATCATATCAAGAAGGCAAAGCACTTGAGTTTGTGAGCTACTTTGTGGTTGTTGGCTTTGTGTTAATGTTTTTTCCCCCTCCTGGAGAGAGTTTATTTGTTCAGCCCCAATTATTAGTCATTGAAGCTCCTGTAACGGGACCTCAGCTTTCTCACAGGATCCTATTGTTTGAATAGGTTTCAGGTCTGGTTTCTAAGAAAAATCCTGGGTTCAAATCCGCCTCTCTCCGTCCCAATTGTTTGTCTAGTGTTGTGCCTTTGACCTGTCGTGCCCTACGTGTCTTCGCTCCTAGATTGCTCTTCTTTAAATACGGAAATGGTGTTTATTTCATGTTTGTTTTGACTAAATCAGTTCTGTTCCTTGACTCAGATACTGACTGTGCCCGTTTCCCTTCAGTTTGTTGTTGTTCTTGTTTCAGTGGTTCATCTGTATTTAGCCTTATGCACTTTTGTTTTGCACCTACCTACATAATATGGATTTTCTTTTAAGGTTTTGTTCTATTTTTAGAGTCGAACCCCATGTGAGGCATATGAAAATGTCATGAGCAGTCAGATGGTTTAGGAGACTGATATCAGTGTCACACTGACTGCTAATGCTTTAAGCACTTGAGATTGTGAGACTTCTGTTTGTCTCCTTTTCCTTAGTATCTACCATTTTTCTTTAGGTCTTGTAGCCCATGTTGTTTAAGCTCAAACAAAAAGATATATAGATAAAGATATTTTCTTTGTGAAAAAAGATATGCTATTCTAAAAAAAAGGAGGTTGGCGTTTTGGAATGCCAACTTGGAAGCATGCAATTTGTTGAGTTGAGTATATAATGTTATATGCAGGGATGTTGTCATTGTGAAGGTGAATTGGTGCATGGACGGTTGACAGATGGTATTAATATTAACTGAAAGAAAAACCTGGCCCAATTTTGACTGTTCTGTACAGAAATTGATAAAATCAAACACAGTACTACTGGAAAAATTTGCTTGCTGAGGCTAAATATGCTTATGCAACACCCCATGTATCTGATAAAAAATATAGCTTTCAACCAATGTTTTCGAGCTGGCCAAAAGTGCAGACCTCTGTCATAACTTCCTCAGATAAAAGTTAAAAACAAGGTCCATGTTTAACATAAGAGTTGTTTTTTGCCATAATAGTTAGTCTACAACACCTGCATGCTTTAATATACAGTACACATGCATTTAACGTGCTAAAACCTGCTCTTTCATCAGATGTTTTGGGTGTATTGCATTGTCAACAGTATTGATGTAAAGTGTCAAATATGTCACTAGGCTATGGAGATTGTGGAGCTAAGTGTTCTGGAAATGAATAGTCTTGATCAGACTGTCCTTTTCATTTTTTTTTTTAATTTCATTTTTAAAGTTTGTCTTCTGATGCAGTTTCTTGCAATGTACAGATTGCAAAATTATAATGTATGATTTTTATCATAAAATGTGTTTGTGTTTCAGACTTGTGGCGTGCTTATTTTGTTTACAATGTTTTACGTTAGAACTTTGTTTATATGTATTCTGTTTAAAAAATGTAAAACCATTAAAAACATTTTGACATTAAAAAATGTGAGATTTTTTTGGACTGCTACATATTTAAGAGCCTACTGAACTATTAACTATTGAAATGTTTGGTTATTTTGTTTCATTAGTGTGGAAAACTTTTGAATTGAAGACATCCACCTTTTTCTTCAACGTGGAAGTAAGCCTATGGGTGAGACTTCCAGTTCATTATCCAAATTATCCGAGGGTTTACACAGTTACCTGGATGCATGAATGTAAACAACAGCATGGACTGCATGGTTAATGTACTACTGAATATGTTGTTCTGCTAATTTATGCTGTCTAAACCACGGAAAAAGTGTGTGGAAGCTGCTAAATCATATAAAGAAGAAATTGGTAAGCAGGAAAGGGCGCAAAAATATGACAAACTAAAGTTAATAGGTGGTAAAGATACGTACGAGCAGTGTTAATTAAGATATTAGCCTAATATTTCACCAACCTGACAGGAAATGATAAGAACAATCACGGATGTTGTCAAAATTCTCACCCTGGAAATCCTGGTTCAGTTTGTCCAACCACAAATGCCTTTTGTTCCTCAGTTTTTTGCACTCTTCTCCTTGATTTGTTACTTTTGGCGGTCTATACTACTGCAATGTTTTTCCCGGTCCAATCGATTAGTACAGACCAAAACTTGGCAATAATTATCCATGTTAAGCAGAAATTAATCAGCTAAATATACAAGTTTCGCTCGGTTCAGTGGCATTGTTTATGCTCAGTGCCGCCAAAATGGCCGATTGAAGACGTGACATAAAAACACTTAATATGGAAATAACCTTAAGAATAACAATGTGAAGTAAAAGGTAAAACTGTTTATACTACAAACCAGTGTGTTCGTAATTAAGATAATACATTAAAATATCATATTAAAACAAACCAATTTGCAATATCAAGCAGCAAAACGAGCTGTTTTGTACAGCTAAATATAGACGCAGATGAAACCAGAAATCTGACCCATAAAATTTACAAATGACCGCACCCGTTCTTACGAGGAAAAAAAATGAATACTTGACCCATAAATGTAACCTTGACCAAACCCATATGACTGACTTTTTTCCATGGAACACAAAAAGAGAAGTTGGGCATAATTACACTAAGTCTCCATTCTCTGTTTTTTTTTCATACAATTAAGGGTGACTGAGATATTCTGTCGTCTCCTCACTAGAAATTTAGTTATACAGGTTTGGTCTTATAATTTGTGGGTGAAATATCTTGACGTTAAATCCTCTCTAAAATTAAAGTGGTCTAAATAAACACTGAAAATGTCGCGGTTTGTTTTACACTTGTAAATGGTTAGTATTGTAAATACAGTGGAGTGTGTTTGGGGTAAGAATAAGGTATTTATTTGGATTTGGAATCTGCGTCACGGGATTGTAGTATGTAATTCACTCTAATGTAGTATTGTTTTAAGTAAGTTTGGTTTTAATAACTCTAATACTTGATGTATTTATGAATTTAAAACGCACTTTAATAAAGTCTGTGTGTTATGTCCTTGACTACGCAAGCATAAAGACACCCGCCTTTCAGCGCAGCACTACGCGGATGAGACTGAACTGTTGTAGGGTAAAAGGCAAGAGGAAATGCCATGCCATCGCCCCAGTGCTCAAATTTCTCTACGTGTAGACTGCTTTTAAAGGAGCCGTTACTACTTCCACCGAGCTCTCCATTTGGGATATCTGATTATATTACGATATGTGACAGAACATGCTGTTACTTTAGCTTTTGCTTAATCAATTGGATATTGAAACTGCTCCCACTCGGAGTGTCTCCTCCTACTGCTGATATGACAGTCTCAGCAGCCTCCGCAGCACAGACACACGGAGCTGGCGTGGATGCCTGAAAATGCGCTGAAAAGGTGCGTTTGTTGTTTATTTCATTATTGTAGGTTTCTTTTAAGCTTGTGTCGTGTTTGTGCCTGGCAAACGTGTTCGACTTGAAAAACAGGATGGAATGTTGACAGGCTTAGAGACCCCGGTGATGTGGCTGGTTTAAGGTAGTTAAAAACACTATTTGTTTAAACAGTTTACTTAAGGACTCTAAATATGTCTTAAGTGTTTAAAATGTTTTCGTAGGACTTGTTGAAATAAAGTCGCACGTGTGCGTCGGTTTTCCTAGTTTCTTTGTTGTTCATTTAAAGGCGCTTCTTCCTGAACAGCAGAAGTGTCATGATGTCATCATGTTTAGAACACCCCGAAACAGCTGTGGAAACTGAACAAAATGAGGAGGACAAGCATGTAAACAAAAATACTAGTGGTGGAGATTTTGATTCATCTCACTCCTGTATTTTCACCTGTTTGTTCAGTGTCCGTAGGTTAGCCTACATCGTTACGCCAGTAGGTGGCGACACATGATTTTTTTTCTGTGTTGAACCAGTCACTGAATCATTGAACCATTCACTCAACTGATTCTCTAAAACACGAAATCTTTTGACTTACTCACTTTTATCTTCCTTATAATACCTAAAGTGTTTAAACATCATAATCGTTTAGCATTGTCAAAGACGTGCCTTATTCAAGCTGTAGAAAAGATGGCAATAATAGTCTAAGTAAATAAAGAGTTTCAACAAAAGATAAGTTGCTGTTATTAGTTATGTGTAATTTTTATTGTATAATTTGCTTTTAGTAATCCATTCATTTAGCAGTCTGGTTCATTGAAGGGGCGTGGTCATTAAGTTAATCCGTCCAATGAATAGCTTCACAGCCCTCAATGCTATTTACTGCTTTATGGCTGACCCCTATAGGTCATAACAGAAATTATTATGACTATGAGATAAAATGTGTTGTATTAAGTTTCTTGTTTGAAAGTGTGACTATTTTAGTAAAAAAAAAACAAAACAAAGAATCTCACACTTGACTTTTTCTCACAAATACATGTTTACATCTCGAAATTCTAACTTTTTTTTTCTCAGAATTGTGTGATATAAACTCACAGGAGTTATAAAGTCGAGATATAAAATTCAGAGATATAAACTTGCACTTGCATGTTATAAAGTCAGAATTGCAAGACAAACTAGCAATTCTAAAAAATAAAGGCGCACTTCTAAAAAGACAATTCTGAGATATACACTCACAATTCTGAGAAAAAAAAGGCAGTCAGAATTGTTTTTATCTTACAATTGTGAATCGCGCAATTCTGAGGAAAAAAGTCAGAATTGTGAATTTGTTTTCTCAGAATTGCAAGTTCTGACTTTATAGCACACAATTGTGAGTTATTAAGTCAGAATTTTGAGATATAAACTCACAATTCTGAGAACAGATGACTTTTTCCCCTCAAAACTGGACTTTACAACTCACAATTGCAAGTTTCTCACAATTCTGAGAAAAAAATTGGTTAGAATTGTTTTTATCTTACAATTGTGAGTTTATATCATGCAATTCTAAGGAAAAAAAGTCAGAATTGCAAAATGTAAATTCTCAATTGACTTTTTTTCGTCAGAATTGCAAGTTCTGACTTTACAGCACACGTTGTGAGTTAAGTCCGAATTTTAAGATATAATCTCGCAATTCTGAAAACATATCAGTCGTTTTTCCCTTCAAAATTGGACTTTACAACTCGCAATTGCAAGTTTCTATCACAATTATGAGTATATATAAGTTTATAAAGAGTTTATATCATGCATTTCTGAGGAAAAAAGTCAGAATTGTGAGACAAAAAGTCATAATAACCTTTTTTTATTTTTATTCAGTAGTGGAAACAAGCTTCCATATTTCAGAGACGGAGAATATTCACTTAAAAGATTCTTAGACACTTTTTAAAAAACATCTGTTTCCATATCTAAATGTGTTGTAGGTTAGATAAATATTAACTTGGTTTTTATTCAGTATTAAAGATAAGACCAAATAAACCATGAAAAATGTCTAAGGTGAATGTGAGCAAATACCTCACAGGTCTACCTGAACTCGAAGGGTAAACAAAGAGGAGTTTGACAAGTTTATACAAATACTTAGTTTTGCGGATCCACCCAATTTTTTTCATTGTTTTTAAAAATTGTCGGTGTTTATGAAAAATGATTTAAATGTCTCAGTGTTCAAAAAGATCAGCTATTTTTCCTCTTTTTTTGTATAGGGGTATAGCAAGCACACTTTATTTAGATGATATAGAATGTGTTGCCTTGCTCTTCTGCCGCTGAGAGCCCGAAGCTCCCCGAATCAAGTGGAAAAACTCAGGAGGAAGTGATTCGGATACCATCAGATCGGAAAATATGGCACCTCAGCAACCTTCCAGCATGGAGGAGCAGTCAGGGGAGCTATGTGAACCTGAATCTGAGGAGGGAGAAAAACAAGAACCAGGACCTCCTTCTGATCAAGCTCATCCAGTTACCTACGATGCTCCAGATGGAGGCTGGGGATGGGTGGTCCTGGTGGCTACTATCCTTGTGTTAGCTCTGACACTGGCCTTCCCCTCCTGCATTGGCATCTTCTACTTAGATCTTCAGGAAGAATTTCAAGCCAGCAACAGTGAGACGTCTTGGGTGCCATCGATAATGACGTCAGTTCTGCATGCGGGAGGTGAGAATGTTAAGTCTGTTGTTTCTACTCCACTAGCACAGCAAAATAAAATTGCTAAAATAATGATAGTTTCAAACAGGTTTCCCAAACATACTGTCTATCTTCCATTGGTTAAACAACAAAGAAATCCCACCTCCAGACTCATGGCATTACCTGAGCCCAGGGTTTCCATATCAAATTTGGCTATGCTGCTTCACACTAACTCATTTTACATGAACATTTGCATAAAATACCAATGTTTTTTGTGAAGAGAACATTGCAGCAATTTACCAATAGTTTGCCAGAATAAAAACAAGGATGTGTTAAGATGTTAAAAGCTTTAGGGTTTAAACTTTTGATACCTAACCCAACAATAACTTTTATGCCAAAAATCATTAGGATATTAAATAAAGATCATGTTTCATGAAGCTATTTTGTAAATTTCCTACCACAAACATATTATAGCTTAATTTTTGATTAGTAATATAAATTGCTAACAACTTCATTCAAAGAGGCGATTTTTCAATATTTTCATTTTTTTGCACCCTCAGATTCCAGATTTTCAAATAGTTGTATCTCTGCCAAATATTGTCCTATCCTAGCAAACCATACATCAGTGAAAAGCTTATTTCAGCTTTCAGATTATGTATAGATCTCAGTTTCAAAAAATGACCCTTATGACTGGTTTTGTGGTCCTGGATCACATTTGTATTGTAATTTTTGGTGTTAGTTGGTTGTTGTAAAGTGTGAACACCCTTAAACGTAACTACTTCCACTGTCTGGATGTCCAAAAGCAACATATGACAATATTTTCTGCAGCCCTATTTATAAATGATTTTAAAATAAAACACAATCCAGTTAAAACACTAAAAACAGATAGATATTTAATATGTTTACTTGCATGTCATGTCGACATTGGCCAATTTCAGAGAACTGTGAAGTATTGAAATATTAACTTAGAATTAACTTAAAATTAAAGGCACTTTTGGTACTGCTAAGGGGTTCAGTTAACACAGAAAAGGGAGAATCCTGAGCCAATGTTGCTGAGTCAGACTGGCCAAAAATACAGAGCAATGTTTCATAGCACCACTGAGTCACAGTGTTTATTTTTTGGGGGAAATCCACCTATGAATGGCTTACTTATACTGTACGTGTGTCTGCATATTAAACTGGGTCAACCTTAATTGACATTTAACCTGCAAAAATACTTACAGTCCAGCATAATTTGCAGTTTTAGTAAATAACACTGATTTACACTTCCATTCAAAAGGTTACGATCGGTGAGATTTTTTAAAAGTCGTCTTTTCTGCTAATCAAGGCTACATTTATTTGATTAAAAATACAGAAAAAAACAATAATATTGTGAAATTATTATATTATTATTAAATATAATATAATAAATATAAATAATATAATATTAAATATTATTACTAAAATAATTGGTTTTCTATTTTAATATACTTTAAAATATAGAATTTTAAAAAATTTTAGAAAATAGAATTTATTCCTGTAATGCAAAGCTGAATTTTCAGTGTCACATAATCTTTCAGAAATCATTCTAATATGCTGATTTATTATCAATTTTGGAAACAGTTGTGCTGCTTTAATTTAATTTTTTTTTGAACCTGTGATATTCATATTCATATTCAGTATGTTTATCCTATTTTTTATTTTTTTACATTGACTTTGGCTAAGTCAAAGAAGCTCTATGCATAATTTTGTTTACTCAAACAGGTAACTACATAAGTGTGCAATTAATCCCCACCGTGAGAAGGAAGTTGTGGTTATCATTTGACATCCGGTTTAGGTTGATAACAGCTATATTACAGATATCCAGTCGAGATGGTAATTAAATGTCAGTGTTTGATTTACATGTTTATTGTGAATTTGGCTTTTACTGATAGTCACAGTAGCAGTCATAGTAACAACAAAAAAAGAGGAACAGCTTGGTCCAACATTTATTACGCACACTTCATTGAACTTTTGAACCGTCATACATCAATTACTTGTGAGAGTTGTGTGTTGACATTTCGCTTAATGTATTTGAACAAGGCATTCATTGTTCTAGGGTGGTGTCGTGAGTATCTGGTTGCTAAAAATGAGCTGTTGGAATATGCCATGTCATGCTGGGTTTTTAGAGTAATCCATCTCAAATGAAAGTTTTCTTTCTTTTTTTTTTTTACCGTTTTTCTTGCAGGTCCTCTGTGCAGTGTGCTGGTGGAACACTTTGGTTGCCGGGCGACAGTGATGTTTGGGGGAGTGCTGAGTGGTTTTGGGATGGCGGTTAGCTCTTTCTCACATTCCATCGTTGACTTGTATATCACCACTGGGGTCATCACAGGTCAGTAAGTCACCAGAGAAAGTGATGATGATATCGTGACCTGTAGATAAAAAAGCAACAGTAGTTACATAAACGTCATTGTGATTATGTAAAAAGTTTTCACTAAGCACTTTACCAGCTGACCTGTCGTGAATGAGAGTATGAATTGAGGAATATCACACAAGATTCCTTTCGAGCTTATTATCAGCATAGCTGGTATTTAATATTTAATAAAACAGCATTACTATGAGCGTGATGCTATTTTTATACAACAGTTCTATAAACAAATAGTTATGACCACCCATAAAAAATTTCAGATATTAAAAATGTTTTAAATATGGTTCATTAGTAAACATTAGTTAACTAGTTTAGTTAACATGAACTAAGGATGAACAATACTTCTACAGCATTTATGTCAAATTCAGCATTTACTAATGCATTATTAAAATCACAAGCTGTGTTTGTTAACACTAGTTAATGCTCTGTAAATTAACATGAACAATGAACGACTGTATTTTCATGAACTAATATTAATAAAGATTAATAAATACTGTAATAAGTGTATTGTTCATTGTTTGTTCATGTTAGTCAATACATTAACATTGGAGCCTTATTGTAAAGTGTTACCAAAATGCATGTTCTGTAGCAAAAAGCATGATAATAATAATAATGGTACATTTATATACATTTTTTAAACAATAAATGTATTAGATAGCTCTAATAGTCAGCATGCAAGTAAATAATACATGAGCATTTATTATTTTATTAATTGACCATTAAATATAAATATAATATAATAACAATTATTTAAATAATTATATAGTTTAAATAAATAAATATGTAATAATCAATGTGTCATTTAATTTTATGTTTTCTTTAATTACATTTTTTTATGTGTGTGTGTGTGTATATATATATATATATATATATATACACATATATAATAGTTAAAAATAATAATAATGTTATTTATTATTAATTCTTTATTTTATTTATATATACACACACACACACACACAAACACTTAAAAAATAATAAAAATGTTAAATTTGTATAAATTATTGAAACTATAAATTATATTATTATTATATAGCTCCGATAGTCAGCATGCAAGTAAATAATACATGAGCATTTATTATATTATTAATTGATTATTATATTTAAATATAATATAATCATTATTGTTAGTCTAAATAATAAAATATTTAATAATTGTCATTTAAATATTTTATAATTTACATTACCAATTTGATGCATGTATTAATTAATTGATGGTTAATTATTAAATTATTTACTACTAATAATACATGTATTCATTATTATTTGATTAACTATGAATGCTTTAAACCATATAATAACAACAACAGTATTATATTTACAGTTTCAGCTTTGATGTATTTATTTATTTTTTTTTTTATTATCTTTTTTTTGTTTTTTTTGCATTTTTTTTGCATTTTATTGTGATAAGACAGATCAGAATTGACAGGAAGTGAAGTGAGACAGAGGGGGGGTGGGATCGGGAAAGATCCTTGGGTTGGGATTCGAACACAGGACGCCCGGAGTGCATCCGCGCCGACGATGTATTTATTATTAATTATTAAATTATATACAATTAATAATAGTAATAAATACATTCGTTATTGAATTAACTATTTATTATTAATTGAAACATATAATAACAACCTTAGGAATAAATATTCTTTTTTTTATTATTATAAATACAGTTTAGATGTATTTACAGTTAGAGTTTTGATAGTATTTATGTAAATAAATAATACATGTTCACTGTTAGTTACCAAAGCGCAATGAACTTTAGTTCTGTTATGTAGATTATGATTTAGTTAGCATATTTGTAATCCATCAATCAGCTCTATATAATGCCTAACTCTTTCTTTGCTTCACAGGTCTGGGTTTCTGTTTTAGCTTCCAGCCTGCGGTCACAATACTTGGCCACTACTTTGTGCGCCGTCGTCCTTTCGCCAATGCAATGTCCTCCACTGGTACTGCTCTGGGTCTGTCTACATTGCCCTTTTTAGGTGACTATCTGCAGAGTACGCTGGGCTGGAGAGGGAGCTTTCTGGTACTCGGCGCTGTGCTGCTCAACTGCTGTGTTTGCGGAGCCGTCATGAGACCAGTCAGGCCTCGCAAGCCAAAAAAGACAGAGGTGATGAGCATCGATCCCAGACCCGCAGGCAAAAAGGGATGCGTGCTGGGGATCTTTCGGAGTTTAGCATCGGCCCTCAGAAAACACATGGCCTTTGACCTCTTCTGTAGTAATTTGCGATTTCGTGTTTTTTCACTGGGCATCACATGGATGATGTTGGGGTTTGTGGTGCCGCTTATTTACCTGGTCCCGTATGCAACAGCTCACAAAATGGATCCAAGCCGTGCCGCCCTGCTGCTTTCAATCCTGGGCTTTGTCAACATCTTTGTGCGGCCTCCCGCTGGAGTGCTCTTCAGCCTGTCCTGGTTTAAAGGTCGACACATTTATGTTTTCTCAGCCGCACTCCTGATAAATGGACTCAGTAATAGTATCTGCTGCATTTCTGCCAGCTTCTCAGTGCTGTTAATGTATGTGCTGACGTACGGACTGTCCATGAGCGTGGTAGGCTCACTGATGTTCACCGTTCTGATGGACACGGTGGAGATGAGTCGATTCCCTTCTGCGCTTGGCCTGCTGTCTATCATGGAAAGCGTCACGCTGCTGATAGGACCTCCTCTTGCAGGTACATTGAAAACCTTGTGTTTTGAATAATGTGTTATGTTACTACCTAAACGTGTATGACTCACAGAGCACAGCCCGAGGTGATCTATATGCATCTGAACTCCAGATACAAACCTTTAAAACAGACAGAGATTGTTTTAAATGTGGTCGTGCTGGTATTTCAACATTTGTACCAGCCCTAGACTTGAGACAACAAGCAAGTATCTCTGAACATCAGGGGTGTTTCTAGCCTTTCATTATTACTGGGCCAAGCCCTCCATCAAAAGTGTTCTCATAATTTGATACACCTTTTTTTGATACTGTTATAGATAGATATGTAGGTGTAAATGGCCATTGCTTGCAGTAGAGAGTCATTTACAACATGCACAGGCAACACTGACAAACATTTGCATGTTTATTTCCTACATGGATTGTACTGTAAATGTCCGACTCATCCAGCACCCCTGATAAACAGTAGATTTCGTAATATAAAAGGTGGTTGAGATTAAACACTTTTGAAAGTCAACATGTCCTGAAGTGTGACATGATATACTTAATCTAAAACGATTTTAAATAGCAATTGTAACTATTGTGCATGCAGCTTTATAACCTAATATTTATTGAAAGAACATTTGAACCACAATTGCCACAACACATGACCATTTATATTTGCTGAATATGTCTCTTTTTATAACTTGTTTGCATTTACTAACATCTGAGCGTGTTTCATTATATATTATATGCTATACTGCTAAAAGGTGCTACACTACCAGTCAGAAGTTTTAGAACAGTAAGGTTTTTAATGTTTTGCAAAGAAATCTCGTCTTCTCACTAAGCCTGCCTTTATTTGATCCAAAGTACAGCAAAAACATAAAAATGTGAAATATTTTTACTATTTAAAATTACTGGTTTCTATTTGAATATATTTTAAAATGTAATTATTCCTGTGATTTCAAAGCTGAATTTTTAGCATCACATGATCTTTCAGAAATCATTCTAATATTCTGATTTGCTGCTCAAAAAACATTTATTTTCATTATTATGTTGAAAGTAGCTGAGTAGAATAGATAGAAAGTTCAGAGGAACAGCATTTATCTGAAATAGAAAATCTTTTGTAACATGAAAACAAGACTAAGAAAACCAGACTAGACACAGGAAACTTGGAAATGGCTCTGTAATTGTTGCTAACACTTGGAGAGTGCTAAACGCAGTGCAATACTCGGCCCAGAATAGTGGGCAGGGCCTCGTATTTATACTGTTCGTAATTAGTTGCAGCTGTGTGCGTAGTGAGTGAGGTGGAGCATGGGAAATGTAGTCCAAGATGAAGTGCAACAGTCTGTAATGTGAAATGGCAAGGCGATCTCTGGTGGCGAACGGACTGACGATCAAGACCAGACTCGTGACAGATATTTGGATCCTTCTATTCATCAAAGAATCTTGAAAAAATTGACTCAACTATTTTAAATATAGATAATAATAATAATAATAAATGTCTCTTGAACAGCAAATCAGCATATTAGAATGATTTCTGAAGGATCATGTGACACTGAAGACTGGAGTAATGATGCTAAAAATTTAGCTTTGATCACAGGAATAAATGACATTTTAAAATATATTCAAATAGAAAGCAGTTATGTTAAACAGTAAAAATATTTCACAATATTACTGCTTTTACTGTATTTTGGATCAAAAAAATGCAGACTTGGTGAGCAGACGAGACTTCAAATTCTTAATCATATATGCGTGTGTGTGTTTACCTACATATTACAAATGCATATTTAAAAGAAAATATGTCTGAATATTTCTGTTTATTAATATGTATTAGGCCTATATAAAAGATATTAAGAAGTCTTTTATGCTTAGGAAAGCTGCATTAAGTTGAAAAATACAGTAAAAATTGTAATATTGTGAAATATTTATACAATCTAAACTTTTTATTTTAATATAGTTTATTAATTTGGATTTTTTTGACCCTCATTTACAGTAGGTTGAGCACCTGTCTTTTATTTTCATTTATTTTTATTAGAGCAAGCATTAAAATGGTTATCATTTAGTACGACAAAAAGTGACCAGTTACAGGACCTACAAAATACAGTTTCTATTATAAATTTCTATCAGGTTTACCCTAAAATGGTGATGTTAAAAAAAAAAAAAAGTAAACAGTGCATTACGAAAAAATTGCAACTGCTCTTATCCCAAATCTGGCTCGGATCAGGAAATGAAGGTTCTTTCCTGTCACGTCTCAACTGTCCTCTCACAGTAATGTCCCATAAGTCATTTAAAAAAATTCCCAAGCCATTCACTAATCTTGTTGTTACATAAAGAAGAAATTACTATAATACAGAATGAATAATGTGTGTGATTGTGTAACTATCAAGGAGGAGATTTATGTCAGTGTTTCAGTAAAAAGAATGGAATGTCTGCTCCATTGTAATAGCACTAATCTGGATTTATGTGTTAGTGGGAGCGAAGGCTGTGTTCTCAATCTGGTCAAACTGACCGTGCTCTTTCTCATATAGAAATGTCAAGCGGTGCCTAGCACCTCGAGGTGCGACTAAGTACACATGTTTTTGGCTTAGTACTTAGTACTTTCCTCGAACTCCACTACACAGTCATGCATGACTCATGTTTTGGTGGTTATGTTCAAAATAATGATGATAGAGCAGATTTAGATAGCATTTTATAGATTCAAAATAAAATGCTGATTGTAATACCTCTGCACTTGTGTTACAGGAATCCTTGTGGACCGTACCAACCAGTACACGTATGTGTTCCTGGCCTGCAGCATCTCAGTGGCCTTATCAGCTCTGTTCCTCATGGTTTCCTTTTACTGTCTGGACTCCCGTGATGCAGCCCAGAAGAACGGTTCACCAGCGTCTGGGTCTCCAGCTAAACCTGCAGTCAATATGCCCATGGACTGCCAGTACAGCAGTGTGCCTACAGATGGGGAAAACACAAATAACCCATCATCAGAAGCAGAAAAAAACACAGATGTATGAGCTGGGTCAGAGTTCTTTATGTCTTTGTAATCGTGAGCTGTATCAGGTACATAAATATGTTTCTTAGTATCAGAATGTGCGGTTTATAACTGTGTTATTTCAGCGTCAATCCCTTTGTTATACTACACTGGCTTTTGTAAACATCCTGGTCTCACATCACTGGTTTGCCTTATACAGTATATTAGTGCCATGGCACTACAGCGACATCCGTTAACGCAGTCCTTTGAATTCAAGTAAATAAACGCTTCTTCGTTCCTGATCGAAATGACAGAATGCTGAAGTTGTTTACCCAGGAAATTAAGCTATTTCAAGTCAGGAAATGTTGAAAATTGTGACTGATTTTTTTCATCTCATACTTGTAATATTCAGTTTCCTTATTATATATTTTTTTGCCAGTTAACACTACTGTTCGACAGTTTGAGGTTGATATGATTTTTAAAAGAAGTCTCTCCAAGTCAAAAATACAGAAAAATAGTAATATTGTGAAATATTATTACAAGTTTAAATAACTGTTTTCTATTTTCATACACTACCAGTTTTTAAAGAATTCTCTTTTACTCACAAAGCCTGCATTTATTTGATCCAAAATACAGCAAAATCAGTAATATTGTGAAATATTTTTACTATTTAATATAACTACTTTTTATTTGAATATATTTTAAAATGTAATTTATATCTGTGATCAAATCTACTTCTTCTGAACTAAATATTTATCAAAAAATTGTAACTAATAAAAAGTATTAGGGTTTTAATACAAATAATAAGCAGCATGACTGTTTTAAACATTTATAATAAAGAAATAAAGAAATGTTTCTTGAGCACAAGATTATTTCTGAAGGATCGTGACACTGCTAAAAATTTAGTTTTACCATCACAGGAATAATTTACATTTTAAAATATACACTACCAGTCAAAAGTTTTTGAACAGTAAGATATTTAATGCCTCTTCTGCTCAACAAACCTGCATTTATTTGATCCAAAGTACAGCAAAAACAGTAAAATATAAATTGAAATATACTTATTATTTAAAATAACTGCTTTCTATTCTAAAATGTAATTTATTCCTGTGATTTCAAAGCATCATTACTCCAGTCACATGATCCTTCAGAAATCATTCTAATATTCTGATGTGCTGCTTTTCAGGTTTCTTTGATGAATAGAAAGTTCAAACAAACAGCATTTATCTGAAAAAGAAATTTTTTGTAGCATTATAAATGTCAGTCACTCTTGATCAATTTAAAGCATACTTGCTAAATAAAAGTATTAATTTCTGTAATTTCTTTCCTAAAGAAATTATAGAAATGAATGAATTGTATAGTGTATAATGTTCCAAAAGCGTTTTATTTCAGATAAATGCTGATTTTTGATCTTTCTATTCATCTAGAAATCCTGTATGTACTTAGCTGTTTAAAATATTGATATTAATAATAAAAAAGGTTTCTTGAACAGCAAATCAGCATTAGAATAATTTCTAAAGGATCCTTAAGACTGGAGTAATGATGCTGAAAATCAGTGTTTATGTTAAAGACATTGACATCTAACATCTTTCTGACACTTTTCATTTAATGCATCCTTGCTGAAAGTATTAATTTTTTTTTTAAATCTTACTGACTCCAAACATTTGAACAGTAGTAGCCTATATATCACACTGTGTTGTTTTATACACTATTTGTGTCATAAGACCAAGCACTGAAAGACCTGACGATTAAGGAGGATTGTTGGTCTGATGTCTCTACACATTTAATTCTCAAAAAGGGTAGGAAAAGTACTGTATAATAAATTAGTCAAACTTTTGCTAGTATTGCACATAGGTTTTCTCAGCACAAGACCAGTCATGCTTTATCCAAGATACAACTCAGACTTAATGTTTTCTAGTTCTCAGCGAGTTCTTGAGTATGAGAATACTTAAATATGTGCCCTTGTTTGTTAGTTTCATGGATTAGTACTGAATAAGATTATGTTTTACTGAGGGTGCAAAGGGCCTATTTTTATTGAGTTTCTTGAATTATTATTTACTTCTGAACAGAACAAGTGTCACATTTCACTTTGTGCCGATTTGTAAACTCCTCATGTAAAATGTTGGTTGTCCTAGTTGCTCTGTTGTTTTGTTACTTTGCCAAAGCATTAATGACCAGCTTCTGTATGCAGAAAGGGCTGTGAGCCCCTTGAGAGTATCATTTATATTACAATGTATAATACAAAGTATTTACTACAAAAAAAAAGAAAAGTTTATTTCTGTACTCAATTTAATAATAAAGATGTAAGCAGATAAATACTGTTTTTTTTCTTTTGGTTTGGCTTATTATGGTTACATTTTTGGGTCATACCATAACTTTGTTTTCAAATAAATAAAATAGAAGAAGCATTCCGAATGGAGTTAATAAATTGGATTCTGTTATCACAAGCTATTTAGCTGGGCCATTCTACAGAATTGGTCCAAACTGCTGTCCCACAGCCCAAAACACATTTAAATATTAAAATCTTTTTAAATATTAAATATTTGTGTCACTCACTGACTCTCATAGCTATATGGTGAGTAGATAGGCCCCATCATTTTGAGGTAACGTTAAATGTGTTCAAAAGTATGAAAAATCTGTGTAACTTTAAAGAAAGTCACTACCAAACACCATTTTTCTATAATTAAAAACACTTTTTTGGTAGTTATTCCATAACATTTAGTTTTTATATGTGTACAACTGTTTTTGTTCAGAACTGTGCTAGCTAACCATGTGCTGATTAGCATCTTTGCGCTAGCTTCAAAAGTATCTAAAATCATCACTACCGTAACAGTCACGACCAAAACATGTCATTATTGTTTCGGTAGTGACAAAAGGGCAGCAGGGGACAAATAATTCTATATTTAGGGAAAATAAACAAAATTTTAGTGCCATTTTTTAGTATTTAAGTATGTTTTAGTAGTGTTTTCTAATGTGTGTTAAAATTCATTACTGTCACTGAAATGTGCAGTCACTACCGAAACATGGGATGTTTTGTCAAAACATTAAGTATTAAATGATCAACTAAGATGTTATGATAGTGTTTGGTTCAAATACATTCAAACTAATGAATCATTAACTTTGAAATCGGTACGATCAACTTGTTGCCTTTCACAAAGAAAATTGGCATTCAAAATACAACAAATCTCATAAATAACACTTAAAATATTGTAAAAACTGTAATTGTTATTGATTTACCTCTTAAAACGGATTAATAAAAATAGTAAGAAATACATTTACAAGGTAAATGTAAGCAACATCTTAATAGGTCAATATAACCATTCTTATTAAATTACATATTACTGTTTCGGTAGTGACAAATTTGGGAAGAGGACAAATATTACAAATCTTTCTGAAAATAATATGAGAATTAACTGCACAATTACTAGAAATGTGTACCTTGGATATTATACATTTTGCATACAAACAAAATGTGTGGAAAAATAAATTTTTCAAGACGTTTTCAACTCTGACTTTGAACCAATTCTATATGGACCAGCTATGCCTTTGAAAGTTTTCTCATAAAAAGAGCAGAATAAATAAACTTACTATATTGCTATAACGTTATATGTGTTTAGAAAATGATAGTATCTGTCGGTGTCTGTTCGTTGTTGAAATCCTTGTTTACACACTTGCTCAGGAGTGATACGGTTGTCTGCTGCACATTTACAAATCACCCGTGTGATTAATGATATTTGCTAAACAGCGCTATCTGCTGGCCACTTGCGTCGACAACCGACGTAGCGTACAACGTCATGATCCGTCATACGCACTACATACAGTAGGAATATGAGACAAAAACGTGCGTAATGCACACTACCTCATTTTAAGCAAACTATGCGTAAATTAAATGTATTTTTTAAATCGACTCTACTTATTTGTATGCGTAATGAAACTGAAAAACAGTTTTGACACCGCCCACAAGGGTGAAAGTGAAACCAAAAGTGACTGTGCGACAAAATGCAACGAGAGCAACAACTAATGGTAAGAAGATTCATATTGTTTATCTGTTTATATTGGTATCTCTTATATTTTAATGGACTTGCCGCCGAAAACATTCTAAACCAGCTGGTTTGCTAGTCTTAGCTTGTAGCTTTAAATGGGTTTTCAGTTGGCCACACTAAAGAGATCCTTTAGCTTTCCCATCAGCTAAAACGAGCTAGTAGACTAGTGTGCCCAGGCTTTGAAACCATTCTAGACTGGTTTATGTTGATTCATCTTTATCTTTTCAGTTTTAAGATGACTTCAAAAGCTCACCCCATCTGTAGCAGAACTGTAGCAGTGCATTTCTGCCTGCTGAGCTGTGATCTTGTCATTTGGGCTTGTGTATGGGTTGTACTCCTGTGGCTGGATGGAGAAGGAAGTCTGGATATATGGTGCCTGTGGGCTCTCAGGGCCATCAGCTGTATTGTGCTTTATTCATTGAGCACAATATTTGCTGATAACAGTATTCAGCCTCTCCTGAACCGCTGGGTAGCACTACTCAGCTTCCTACCTCCAGTGTTTGACAGTATGCAGACAATGCTGCAGGGGACCATGAGAGGCTTTAGTCCCGTTCCTGATCCTGGAATGGTGATCCTAAGCTCTGCTACATCTACTGTCATATATGTGGTGTGGGAGATGGCCTTCCCACATGGTGGATCATCTAAGGGTGGCAGAAACCAGAAGAAAGACGAAGAGGCCAAAGCACTCCTAATGAGGGTCATTCACTACTCTAGGCCTGACTATCTTCATCTAGGGGCTGCATTCCTCTTCCTCAGCCTGGCAGCGCTGTGTGAGTGTTTCTCCTGCTTGATGAAAATATATGTTCTAAAATAGTTCTTGATTTTAAATCAAAGCCCTGATTTCAGTGCATTTTTTAGTTAAGTTAAAGTTTGTTTCGTATCTTTTTTTTAACAGTTGAGACGTTTATTCCATACTGCATTGGAAAAGTTATTGACATATTGAGTGGAAAGTACCAGCACACTAATTTCTCCTGGGCTATTGGACTCATGGCATTGTGCTCACTTGGAAGGTGAGTGTAACATCATTCCCATGCAAATATTTTAAAAATAAATGCTTGCTTGTATAAACTAGTTTTGTTTTTTGAAATTAAATGCTTGTTTGTTGTGTCTTTAAGTTCTTTGTTCAGTGGTCTGCGTGGCGGGATGTTCATGTGTAGCCTCAGCAGACTCAACAAGAGAATACGACACATGTTGTTCCAGAACCTTATGAAGCAAGAGATCAGCTTCTTTGAAGAAAACAAACCAGGTACCTGTCGCTTCACTTCAGTTGAAGTGAACATAGTGTCAAGTAAAGCAGAGTTTTTCAGAACACTTTTGTTTTTCCTACAGTATAATTGAATAGGCTCTACTGAGGTCTTGATTTATTGGAGTGGAATCGACTTCTGGCTTTCAAATTGAGTCTTTTGGGGTGGCTGTGCTTTAAAATTCAATTACTGTATATTATATTTTAAAAGTCTGACAGTCATCAGTGTTGAGTACTACTGTAAGCTTAACCCCACCTGCTTTAAATGTTTTAAAATAACAGTTAAAAATATTTGTTAGAAATTTAGAAAAGTAATCAAATGTAATCAGTAAACAGCTGAGTTTATAAGTTTACATACACCTAGCAGAATCTGCAAAATGTTAATTATTTTACTAAAATAAGAGGGATCGTACAAAATGCACGTTATTTTTTATTTAGTACTGACCTGAATAAGATATTTCACATAAAAGATGTTTACATATAATCCACAAGAGAACATAATAGTTACATTTATTAAAATGACCCCATTCAAAAGTTTACATACGCTTGATTCTTACTGTGTTGTTACCTGAATGATCCACAGCTGTGTTTTTTTGTTTAGTGATAGTTGTTCATGAATCCCTTGTTTGTCCTGAACAGTTAAACTGGCCGCTGTTCTTCAGAAAAATCCTTCGGGTCCCACAAATTCTTTGGTTTTTCAGCATTTTTGTGTATTTGAACCCTATCCAACAATGACTGTTTGATTTTGAGATCTATCTTTTCATACTGAGGGCAACTTAGGGATTCATATGCAACTATTACAGAAGGTTCAAACGCTCACTGATACTTCAGAAAGAAACACAATGCATTAAGAGTCAGGTTTTTGAATTTGAAAATCAGGGTTCATTTCACTTATTTTGACTTCTTGGAAACATGTAAGTATCTTCTGTAGCTTCTGAAGGGCAGTACTAAATGAAAAAAATATGATATTCAGGGAAAATAAGAAAAACGTACACATCTTCATTCTGTTCAAAAGTTTTCACCCCCGGCTCTTAATGCATCGTTTTTCCTTCTGAAGCATCAGTGAGCTTTTGAACCTTCTGTAATAGTTGCAAATGAGTCCCTCTGTTGTCCTCAGTGTGAAAAAATGGATCTCAAATCATACAGTCATTGTTGGAAAGAGTTCAAATACGCAGAAATGCTGAAAAACCAAAGAATTTGTGGTACCTGAAAGATTTTTCTGAAGAACAGCAGGACATTTAACTCTCAGGACAAACAAGGGACTCATGAACAACTATCACTAAACTAAAAACACAGCTGTGGATCATTCAGGTAACAACACATTATTAAGAATCAAGCATATGTAAACTTTTGAACAGGGTAATTTTTATAAATTCAACTATTATTTTCTCTTGTGGACTATATGTAAACATCTTTAATGTGAAATATCTTATTCAGGTCAGTATTAAAATAAAAAATAACATGCATTTTGTATGATCCCTCTTATTTTGGTAAAATAATTAGCATTTTGCAGATTCTGCAAGGTGCGTGTAAACTTTTGACCTCAACTGTACATTACTTTATTAAAGTAACTGAAATAGTTACACTAGTTGTAATCTGTAACCTATTACATTTCCAAAGTAACCTTTCCAACACTGCACAAGCCACTAAGTTTTGTACCATTTCAAAAAAGTAAAACATTTAAAAAATTCGAAACATTGAATTCTTCTTAAATGACTAAAAGTCCTCAGAAGGCTAAAAACACATCTTGCGAGACTGCATTCCACTGTATGCTGCAAAGCAGACAAAGCAACAAAATTGTGCATATGTGATAATATGTCGTTTAAAATCTGTTTTCTCTTACAGGTAGTCTCACGTCACGTTTGATCTCTGACACTGATAAAATGGGACGTTCTGTGGCCATGAATGTGAATGTGTTACTGCGGAGTTTGGTGAAGACATGTGGCATGCTGTTCTTTATGCTGCGCCTATCCTGGCAGTTAACCCTCCTCACCTGCATCGAAATGCCACTTCTTGCTTTCATTCAGAATTCGTACAACAACATCTCCCAAGTAAGCAATCCTTCTCATGTTGGCTTTCTAATTACTTTCACACAGCTTCAAAAAACTGCTTGAATTCAGTCTGTCACCTTTCTGCTCAGAAAACAGCCAAAGAGCTTCAGGACTGTAATGCAGAGACTACAGAGTTGGCATCTTCTGTCATTGGCTCAATGAAGACTGTGCGGAGTTTTAAGGCAGAGCATCAGGAGGTCCGGCGATATGAAGACACTCTTAACAGGAAGCTCCACGTTCTGAGGCGTAAAGGCATCTACAGTGCCATCCATCTTTTAATACGCAGGGTAAAACATACACATTCCTGATTTGCATGCAGCAGTCTCCAAAATACAAATTGGGTTCTGTTTCACTGATTCTTCTTTCATTGCATTGTAGTTCATTACAGTAGGCTTGAAGGTAGCAATGCTGTTCCAAGGCCGAAATCTCATCTCCTCCGGACAGCTCAGCAGCGGCAGCCTCCTTGCGTTTGTTTTCTATCAAAAGGACATGGTGACCAACATGAAGGTATGACTGACTGGTGAAATTTTTACAGTGGTATGACTCTTCATTTAGAGAGACTTAATTCTGTCCATCATTATATTCTCAGCATCTTGTATACATCTATGGAGACATGCTGAATACTGTGGTATCATCAGTGAAGGTCTTCCAGCTGCTTGACAGGAAGCCACAGATGAAAGAGGCAGGTGATCTGGCCCCAGAGAAGCTTGAAGGAAGACTAACCTTTGAAAAGGTCACCTTTTCCTACAACTCCCGGCCTAACGATAAAGCACTTAAGGTAAGTTTTCTCTATACTCCAAAAGCTGATCAGAGTACTCATGTGATTTGCATGTACTCATTGTTGAATTGCTGCAGTCTGTTACATTGGAATTGAGTCCAGGAAAGCTGACAGCATTGGTAGGACCCTCAGGTGGTGGGAAAACCTCTTGCGTCTGCTTGCTGCAGAGGTTCTATGAGCCACAGGAGGGTGAGCTGTTACTGGATGGAGAACCTCTGTACCACTACCAACACCAGTACTTGCGTCAAAAGGCAAGAAATGACAAACCAGCATTGTGCAAACAACCAATTCTGTTGGATGGTTCAGTGAAATGATAGTAGTTTGTAAATTGATGCATCATTCTCTTTCATTTGGCTTAGGTGGCAATGGTATCGCAAGATCCTGTGCTTTTCGCTGGTTCTGTGAGATATAATATTGAATACGGTTTGAAGGACTGCACACTTGAAAGAGTAAAAGAAGCTGCTCGGAAAGCCAATGCACACGACTTCATATGCAAATTGGAGCAAGAATATGACACAGGTAGATAAAACTAGGTAGATTGTCAGATGACCATTACCTGAGCCAGGACCACAAAACCAGTCATAAGGGTCAATTATTTGTCAATAAGTTTTCCATTGATGTATGGTTTGTTAGGATAGGACAATATTTGGCCGAGATACAACTATTTGAAAATCTGGAATCTGAGGGTGGAAAAAAATCTAAATATTGAGAAAATCACCTTTCAAGTGTTCAAATTAAGTTCTTAGCAATGCATATTACTAATCAAAAATTACGTTTTAACATTTACGGTATGAAGTTTACAAAATATCTTAATGGAGCATGATCTTTACTTAATATTCCACTGATTTTTGGCATAAAAGAAAAATCGATAATTTCGACCCATGCAACGTATTTTTGGCTACTGCTAAAAATATACCCGTGCTACTCAAGACTGGTTTTGTGGTCCAGGGTCACATATGGATATATTGTGCATTCCTATAAACAACATAACTTTAAAAAATGAGTAGGTTAAATATGGATGCTTTCTCTGTAGATGTTGGTGAGTGTGGTGGCCAGCTTTCTGCAGGGCAGAAGCAATGCATTGCCATAGCCAGGGCCCTAATAAGGAACCCACAGATTCTCATCTTGGACGAGGCCACCAGCCACATGGACAGCAGCACACAACAAGCTGTACGAACTCCTCTGGAATTAATACTAAAATCCTACTATCTTAAGGGAATAGATTACCCAAAAATAAAAAAAATCTGCCTTTAATTACTCACGCTCAGGTAAATCCAAACCTGTAAGACCTTTGTTTATCTTCAGAACACAAATTAAGATATTTTTGATGAAATCCGACAACTTTCTGACCTTGAAGACTGACAGAAGAAATAATTGAATAAAGTTGTTATTTTTGAATGTGGTAGTTGTGTTGCTGTCTATGCAGGGTCAAAAAGCTCTCAGATTTCAACAAAAATATCTTAATTTGTGTTCTGAAGATGAACGAAAGTCTAACGGATTTGAAACGACATGAGGGTGAACTATCCTTTTAAAGGAAAAGTTCACTTCCAGAACAAAAATGTACAGATAATGTATTCACCCCCTTGTCATCCAAGATGTTCATGTCTTTCTTTCTTTCTTCAGTCGATAAGAAATTACATGAGGACAACGAGGAAAACATTTCAGGAATGTTCTCCATATAGTGGACTCAATGGTACTGCCAAGTTTGAACTTCCAAAATGTAGTTTAAATGCAGCTTCAAAGGGCTCTAAACGATCCCAGCCGAGGAAGGGTCTTATCTAGCAAAAACTTTGATGACCGAACAGTCATTTTCAAAACAAATTGACAATTTATATACTTTATAACCTCAAATGCTCGTCTTGTCTCGTCTCTGCGATGCGCACGCGTAGTCTGTGTAATCCGAGTCAATACAATTAGGGTAGGTCGAAAAACTCCGGTCTCATCTTATTCTTCAATGTCAAAATCGTCCTACATTGCTGTTTTACCTTTTTTTGGTAAAGGGCGTTGGATCTTCTTTGCATCTTCACTTTGTAAACGCTGGCTCGGTACTTCTGCAGCAATGTAGGATGATTTTGAAGTTGGGAAAGAAAACGAGATGGGAGGTTTTCGACATACCCTAACTGTATTGTCCATATTGAACCGGAAAAAACAGAGTTAACGCAGACTTACACAAGACGAGCGTCTGAGGTCAAAAAGTATATAAACTGTCAAATTATTTCGAAAATGGCCAATCGTTTTGCTAGATAAGACCATTCATCCTCGGGTGGGATTGTTTACAGCCATCTGAAGCTGCAGTTTGGAAGTTCAAACTAGGGAGCACCACTGAAGTCCATTATATAGAGATAATTCCTGAATTTTTTTCCCTCAGGAAACATTTCTTATCAACTAATGAAAGAAAGACACGAACATCTTGGATGATAAGGGGCTGAGTAAATTATCTGTAAGTTTCTGTTTTGGAAGTGAACTTCTCCTTTAATAAAAGCTGCACTTTATTTTAAGCTGTTGTAGCATGATCAATTCTGAGGTTCTCCCATTAACAGTATCTATTCATGATCTTGTTTTCCAGGTTCAAGATGTGCTCAATAACATAAAGGCCCAGACAGTACTGGTGATAGCTCATCGTTTGGAGACTGTAGAGAAAGCCGACCACATTATCTTCATGGAGGAAGGTGAAGTCGTGGAGCAGGGTACACACCAGCAGCTCATGGACAATCAAGGAAGATACTATCGGCTCAAAGAAAAGCTTTTCAATCTGGAAAAACAACCAGTGGACTAAAGTATCAGATATGTGGATATATTTTACAGAGACTTCAGTACACACTCACAGACTGCCTTTCATGTAGAGCTAACAACACATTTTAGAAATGCATTGTGGGTAAATACTTAGTTTTGATGAATTATGTGCTTCAGGATGCGTGTAGACCTGTGTGGAGTTTTTAAATTTTTTCTTTGTCTCTGTTTATAGAGTGTTTTATTGATTATGGAATATGTGGTGATGAATGGGACAAACAAAAGGAACCCACTGGAACCAATCCTAAATGTAAAACTGTATGGAATAACCTCTACTGTATTAAAATTATGTGTTATAAAGAGTTTTGATGGTGTATGTCAATCAAAGAATGACCAGTGGATTTGCCCTCAGCTGCAGAAAAATGGGGAACAGGATCTCTGAACTCCTAATCTTCATTGTGCCACCAAGTGCTGCTTGATTTTGAGCATCCTGAAGGTCTTTATAAAGAGACTGACAAAAGAAAAAAAATTAAGTGTTGGATGTGATTTAAGCAAACTGTCTGATACATGTGAATTAATATTAATCAGTGTAAAAGTGTAATAAACAAATACATTGAAGGGAATGAGATCTACCTCAACATGTCGTATGGCTTCAAACAAACTCTGTGCCTTTAACTGTTTTGCATGAGCACATTTCACGGATGAGTCTCTCAGCAAGACCTGTTGAAAATGTCATGATCTGCAAGTTAGATTTAATTATAAGGCTACATTTGAAAAATTAAAATACTTAGTTATGAAAGTACCTGAAGGCGCCTTAGAATGGCATGATGCAGTCCACATACCGCTGCCACAGATGTACTTTCCACCCGAATCTCCAAGACTTCAAAAGGTCCATCAGAACAGAAATCTCCCAGTGTTATCTTGAGGAAAGACATGGAAGCTCATTTTGAACGATAGGCTTTGTAAATGTATACAAATGAGTATTCAGTAGTATAAAGTCAGCACCTCTTTGGCCATAATCTTGACAGAGCATCCGTCTGGACTGTAGGCACAAATCACTGGACTTTGTATCAATGTTTGTCCCATTGCCTCAGGTGATATCAACCATTTCAGCACAGCCATGCATGTTTCTGCACTGCCGGTTGCTGAAAGATGCAGTTTGCTCTTCAGAAGCTCTGACGATACCCTGACCATCACTGCATTGGGTCCTGACTTGGTAGTAGTATCAGCATCTTTGTTTAACGCTCCTCTGGAACGCAGGAAGGCTTGGATGCCATCCGTGACAGTGTTGTGTCTGATGTTACCATGAGAAAATGATCCGTCTGGCCTTAAGGCATCAAGCCAGTCCACGGTTAAAGTACTCAGAGGTGCACTGATGCAGCCCGTCTCTGTTATGAGCTGGGAAACACCAGGCGAGGATGTTTCAGGACTAAACAGAGCAGATAGGGAGAAGACGAGAGAACAGTAGATCTTCACTGGTAGAGACAGCCCACCAGTGCTTTCAAGAGGGATGGTGACATCCAGTTTCTGACCAGAATCCAGTTTCTTGAATGGGAATGAGTATGTCCTAGATGAGCCCTCCATATTTGGACCCTTGGATAATGGGTGGACCTGAATGCACAAAGTCCAGCCATGTTCCAATGTACATCCACTTGAATTTTCAAGCACACATGTGAGAGTCAAAGAGTCTCTTTGGAGCAGCGAGCTCCATCTAGCTACACCACGACAGCTGATTGGATGTTTGGTGCCTGTATTACACTCATTTTCATTCCCATGAGCGTCCAACAACAGGCTGCAAACATTTATGACTTGATTAAGATGTTTGAGAGACTCATTTTTGTCCTGAAGCTTGTGTTTCAAGGATTCTGCCCTGCAGAAGACAGAAAAAAGAGAGGGAATGACATGACACTTATTTTTTGATAAATAAATTAATTCTCATAAACAATTCAATACACTTATTTTATTATGACAATTTTGTATCATTTCTGCTTTAATATTAATGTTGTTTTTTTTTTTTTAACAATCATTTATGTATGGAAGCCTGTGTTCACCACTGAATAAAAAAATAAAGGTAATTGACATACACTCGCAATTCTGAAGTTTTTTCTCAGAATTGTATGATATAAACTCACAGTTGCGAGTTTTAAAGTTAGAATAGTGGGATATAAACTTCAGAATTAAAAGCCAGAATTGCAAGATAAAAACTGGCAGTTCTGACCTTTTTCTCGCCAATGCAAGTTTGTATCTCGCAATTCAGACTTTTCTCGCAATTGTGAGTTTACATCATACAATTCAGATTTTTTTCTCAGAATTCCATGGCAAACTCACAGCTGTGAGTTTTAAAGTCAGAATAATGAGATATAAACTTGCAATTACGAGAAATAAAGTCAGAATTGGCAATAAAAACTGGCAATTCTCTAATGCGAGTTTGTATCTCGCAATTCTGACTTTTTCTCAGAATTCCGTGAACCTTACATTTGTGAGAAATAAAGTCTGAAAAACTTTTTTTCTTGCAATTCTGACTTTTTGTCTTGCAACTGTGAGTTTATATCTCGCAATTCAGACTTTTTCTCAGAATTCCAAGACATTATCTCACAGTTGTGAGTTTTAAAGTCAGAATAGTGGGAAATAAACTTGTAATTTAAAAAATTAAAGACTTGTTTTCTTGCAAATACTAGTCTGTATCTCACAATTCTGAGTTTATGTCGCAATGCTTTTTTCCTCAGAATTGTGTAATACAATTCTTTTTTTTTTTCAGAATTGTGAGATATAAACTCACAGTTCTGACTTTTTTGCATGATATAAACTATAGTTATGAAGTCAGAATAGTGCGATATGAACTTGCAACTGCAAAAATAAAGATAAAAACATAAAACATTCGCAATTCTGACTTTTTTCTCAGAATTGTGAGATATAAACTCGCAATTGCGAGTGTATATCACACAATACTGAGGATAAAAGCCACAATTGCAAAATTTAAACTCACAATTGCGAGAAAAAAAGTCAGAATTGTGAGATAAAAAGTCACAATTAATTTTTTTATGTTTTTAAAATAAACTCAAAAAGCTATGAACATCAGCTATGAACAGTCGTTTTTTTTGATGAAGCTAACATAGAAGAGAAAACAGACCTCTCCCAGATGTTTCCAATGGAAGCCAGAAGGTCCTTCACTCTCTGGCCTGCCAGAGAAGAGGGCAACCTCTGCACGTTTCCTTTTTCATATCCTTGAGGAAGATTCACTCGAAGCAGTCTTCCATTCAAAGATACTGCCAAAAGCTGCACAGATCCTTAAAATTCAGTAACAATCACTTTGTGTTAGTGACTAAAAACAATGGAAAATCCTGGTAAACAACATAAAGATTTACCAAAATTCACATACTGTACCTGTGGAGTTTCTACATGGCCCAACAAGTGCTATAACCCTGCATACACCAAGACTGTCTGAAGTCAGAGCTTGAAGTTGGGACTCAGTTCCTGTTGCTTCTGATGAAGATGATGTTGTGGTGAGCTGAAGAGCATGTAGGTCATTGAGAGAGCTGTAGTACAGCCGCTTATCATCAACACAGGCACACAGCACTGGTCCTCGTACACTATGCTCATTGAAGCCTGTAAAATGTGAATGTAACACAGATTACCAAAACAAATCAGGAATGTATTAAATAATTAAATATTATTTTTAGAGATATACACAGTCAGAAATGTCAGTGTGATACAACTCTCTTACAATAATCTGCCTTTTTTCCTTCCAAGGTTGCTTGTTTGCTTCTGACAATCAGAAGTTTGCCTCTTTGACCAACTGCAACAAGACATTGAGGTCCGTGTTCTCCAGAGACGCAGGTTCCAATAAAAACGACTGGCTGCTCTAAGCTCTGGAGGACTCTGACTGGAGATCTCTGTTCTCCTGTCGGACCAGCCAGGGTGGGGACGAGCAAAGGAAAGCAGCAAATGCGTCCATCAGGTAAACCACACAGAATGACTGGAGATTTGACTAAAGAGGCGTCCACTCCAAATAAGAGCCTGAAGAGATGGGGCTCAAGGTGAGGATGGAGGTCAGACTGATAAGTGCTAACTGATGTGGAGCCTTCGGGATAGAGGCAAGTCAGTACTGGAGGTGAGCTCACAATTTTTTCTTTGTCTGGTATGTTTGAGCAGCATGTGTTTAGAGTCACAACCTGGAATCTTGCAAGTTTACGAAGGGGTCTGGATCCAGGTTCTTCGTAGAGATCAAAACTCCAGACGGATTTGTGAAGGCTAAGAGTCACAAGGATCTTCTTTACTATGGTGAATGCTTGCAGATCTGCATTTTTCAGGACAATGCAACCATCTGGTACAGTATACAGCACACTGTCAGGAATTTTGTTCACCAGGACAGAGGAAGAACTTTGAGGGAAAAAGCATGGAACACAAATTACAAAACCAAAGAATCACTATTATAGTGACTTCAGATATTGCATCTAGAAATAATCTAAAGGCCTAATGAATGAACTCATGAATATAGTTTTCTTTCCTGTGATGGTCCATTTATGGTCAGATTTTTTTGCTAGGAGACTTCATACTAAATACATCACTGTATTTAGTTTATTTAGTAAAACAAAACAGGAATACAACAAATAATATTAAATCACTGAATTAAAAGGGATAGTTCACCCAAAAATGAAAATACTGTCATTATTTACTCTTGTGAACGCATGGCAGAGACTGATACGGAAGAGAAGAAATTGTTGAATAAAGCTGTTATTTTTGTTTTCTTTGCACACAAACAGTATTCTCGTATTTTCACAAAGTTACATTTGAGCCACTACGTTTGACTGGACAAAAATCTATGTAATGCAAAATAAATCAGCAGTATTTTCGGTCTGTCAGCAAATTACAGACATGCACACTACCAGTCAAACGTTTTTGAAAAGATTTTGAATAATTTTTTGAATATTTTTAAATAAGTCTCTTCTGCTCAACAAGCCTGCATTTATTTGATGTAGCAAAAACACTAAAATTTTGAAATATTTTTACTA